>VDFB02290539.1:0-20656 GCA_007258455.2 Sequoia sempervirens | reverse complement strand
TATCTCATGAAGAACCCTGATTACTAATCAAAGACAAGTCAAAACCATGAGTTTTGATACCTCCAATAGAGTAACATGAAACAAAGTTCATTGATAATTGAATATCTTATGCCAAGATTATATTGAAAATGAAAGCAATGTCTCAAAAACAAGTTCCACTAAGTCAAATGAAGCAATAAGAAAACTATCTGAGATGTAGCAATGCATAGAAACATTGAACCAAATATGAGCCATGATCATCAATGATAAGTCATACCAGCTAAAACCATAACTGATTATACCATGAATTAACATACCTGAACATTTGAAGTAACAAATTCATAAATCTGAAGCTGAAGAGAGCCCTATCGCCGTGAATACTGACTGAAGAAACCTGAACCAAGCCTTATCAACATTTATCAACACTGTCAGTCCAAAATAACATAATAATTTGCAAAGAAATAGCATTCATAACACTGAACCAGAATTCTCATCAACATGAATCTGAATCATAAAAAATAACCATATGTAATAGCCAAGTGTCATCAAATATGTATCATGATAAAGCATAAATATCCAATCTAAACTGTCAGACCAAGAGAACCAAGAAAGTGATTTTGTCATCAAGGACAAACCATGAATAAGCCATGAACACAATTGAGATCCAACACACCTATCATCCTTTTATTTCTGTCACCATCTTGGTTTTCCCTTATCAAATGGTTTAAGGATACTCCATCATCCAATTCAACCCTAAACAAAAATCCACCCAATCATTCTATTAGTCAGCCTTTGTCCTTGTTGAACTACATTGCCTCTATGACTAGATGTAGGCAAGGCCATCTATCGATGTACCCCCGAGGCATTAGGTCAGTCCTTTAGGCATTTTCAAATAAAATCATGATTCACTCCCTTTGTCATTTCAACAAATTCAAGAGTCGCATTGAACTACAAGACAATCAAATAAATCAAAAATAGTCAAACTCAGATACAAGATAGTCATTTCATCAACATTTAAATTTTGAACCAATAGAAAAAATAGTCCAATCCATCGTCTAGTCAAAATCAGTCAAATTGCCAAAAACAATGTCAATCTCATCACTCTATGGGTCCCTCCAAGATGTGTCCTTCTTGGACTTAGACCTTGTCAAAATGTCATTTTCCTTTTTAGGATATGTCCTTCCTGACGATAGGCACTGTCCAACCATCAAAACTGTCAAACTATCTAGTAATTAACTTTTGACATTGGCAAACACATTGAATGGCTATTACTTTTTCTAGTCTATTTTGTCTTATCTTTTTTCTCTTGGTCATGTTACTAGCTACCTCGAGGATGTCCCATGAAGGATTTAGAGGTGCGATGATATCTGATGACCTATTTTTTTTATCTTTGGTTGTTGTATGTGGATTATCTTGGCAAAAAGACTAGGGAAACTTTTCCCTTAGTATGAGTTGGGACATTCCTTGCCTAGAGCTGCCCTTTTGCAAGTGGATGACCTTGCATACCTTGGTCTATGTCATACCATGGTGTTTGTTGTCCATTTGTTTCATTTTTACCTCCCAATGATCATTCGAGCAACATCTATTAGTACTTTGGCAAATATTGAAGGTTTCTTTCCCTTCCCACCCTTCTTCATTCCCCCTTTAACATTTTTTCTAGTCTGCATCTTCATCATCCATATCCTTGTGTCCTTCATCTTCTCTTCTTCTCATCCATTTTGAGAGCACAATCATTTTCTCTTAACCTTCCTGTCCTCTCCTCTCAAGGGGCATACTACTACCTCATCATTCTTCCTCATCCTATTTTTTATTCGGGCATATTTTTCACTTATTTTCTTTGTCACAATGCGATAAACTGCATTTTGACAAAGAGGGAAAAAATGTAGACACATAAAAATATCCTAGACCTGCAAACCACATTTTTTTTTGTCTTATCATATTTCTTCTATAGTCCAAATTCAACTATTAGTTAAATAATTCTCAATTATTTAATTAATCCATGTCTTTTATTCCTCTTGACTATTTAAAATAAATAAACTAATGACCTATGTCTCTCCATAATTGAAAAAATTCATAAATTCATTTAATTATTACTTGTCCACTATTTCTTTGTTATTATTTAAATAAATAAACTTTATTTATTTATTTAAATACGTCAGTAATTTCCAATGTCCTCTTATAATTAAATATTTTTTTATAATTTATTTAATTATTGTCCACCTTGGCTTTTTCTAATTCTTTCTCCAAGTAATTATTCTGTCACATGGCCCCACTTTTGAGTTAAATCAATTTTTAATTCAAAAGGTTAACTTTCCCTCTTAAAATAAAATAATTTCTAATATTATTTAATTTTTCAACTCTTTGTTTTTGCGTGTCATTCTTATCTTATTTTATTTTTTAGCTCTTTTCTTTTTTGTTCCATTCTTATCTCCTTGTCACATGCAATCTTCTCCCTTTATTTGATTTTTTCAAAATCAAATCTTAATCCCTCATTTCAAATTTACCCTAATGTTGCCCTAACCCTAATTGTGGGTTGTCATATTCAATCTTAAACATTGATCTTAGGGCATTTGTCAATCTTCCATCTTGGTCATTCATCCAAAATTGACTTTTCTATAAAAAGGCATTTTTGGCCTCATTTGACATACTTCATACATCTTGATCTTGGCATCTCTTGACATTGTGACTTCATGCTTTAGACATTCTCATACTTTAGGCTTGCTTCATAGTTGCATATTTGCATTGTGTAGCTTTTTGATAGAATCCTTCAACATTTGCTAAGGACATTGTCATGACTCTACTTGCAGCAAATAGAGAAGATGCAATCAAGTGATTTATGGAGGTTGCAAACATTTGGTAATATTGTTCTTGTTTTTCATGTTTTTACTCCTTTATTCTTCATTGTTTTGCTTTGGGTTACTTTATTTATGCTCTAATATGCTAAGCTAGGTTTTTCCCTAAGCTACAACTAGTGATGGATAATTTCATGCATTTGGATATTTGGTTGATTATTGTAGCCTATCCATCACATTAGTTGCTAGTTGTTAGAGTTATTATTATTTGATATGTAATTTTATATGATGGGTAACTTTTTACATTTGGATACTTGATTAATCATTACACTTCAAAGATAGTTATGATAATTTTTTAGAAGGAATATAAGTTTAAATAATTTGTTCTTTCCCCTTCTAAATAATTTAAACATATTTTATATATTTTTATTTTCAAGAAAATTTAAAACTCATTCAAATATTTTAAATAAGTTTAGCTAAGTAATTAAGCCAAGAGAGATTATTACCGAGAGGCTTATAAAGTGAAAGCAACGAAGGAATATTTATGTAAATTTTTTGAAGCTACATTGAAAATGACAGGTGGGAGTCATGTGCTGCTTTTGCTCAATCTTTACCTAATTTAAATGGTGAATAGTATTATTTTATATGAATTAGCAAAAATGTTGTAGGCTTGTATTTGAATTGTCCCTATCTAAAGTATTTCGCGAGATTCAAAATAGGAAATTTTTGTGACAATAATTCCATTTTGTATTCTTTCTTGGAGAAAACAAAAAAAAAAAAACTCCTGTAGAGCCCTTGTAATGCCATCTCCCAACCTCTGCCATGCCTAGAAGTGTCTTGTTGCTGCACCAACTCTCCTCAACATAGCGATTAGGGTTGAAAGTTTTAGTTGTTCTTTTGCTTTTGATAATGTTCACCCTAATTTATATTCACTGTGCAAAATGAATTTTAAAATGGAGTCTAAAACAATTAGTTCGACATATCAATTGCAATATTGTGGGTATAAAAATAAAATAAAATAAAATGGTTAGGCAAGAGTTTTAGACTTACCGAAGAATTGAATTAAAATTAGAATTTGTTATTTTAGAGTATTAACTCACTATTATGTGTTTTGATCTCTATTAAAACTCATCTTGAGCAAATGATGATTAAGTGACTAATGTGAGGATATGTTCTCTACTTAAATGCTTAAAATTCCCCTCACCCTTCATCTCCATTTGATAATTTCTTTTAAATAAATTATTGTTGTTGAATCATAGTTTACTTAAAGATCATGTATTAGTTTTGGTAATTTTTCACAAAAATAAAATAAAATATAGAAAGCTTGTTAATTGCTAGAACCACTACTTTGATTATAAATCACCGTTTCCATGGAGAATATTACAGTAGAGTAAATAATAAGCTAATTAGAGTAAAAGAAAGTAAAATCCCCTTCCTTCATTTTATTTTATCAACTAATGGTTTTGAAATTAGAAACTTACAATTTAAAAGATTTTATGTAAGAAACAAATAAACTTTTTAGGTTTTAAAAAAAAAGTTTATAAAAAAGAAAATTAAAAAGGAAAGAAAGAAGTTACGTGAGAAAATTTTAAGAAAGAAGGGTAAAAGAATAAGTCATGGAATAAGAATTAAGAACATAAAATAGGGAATTTAAATATATCTAAATAAACATTAAAATAAATAATGTCTAAATATATTTAGAGGTATTCTAATGGTTAATTTTAAAAGAAGAGGAGATTTATATATATAATTATGTTTATATTATAATCTATTCATAATTATATTTAAATTTTTATATCATTATACTTATTAGGTCGAGAGACCAGTGAAAGCAAGTTTTTGAAGTTGTATTGAAAATGACAAAGTGTGTGGAAGTCATGTGTCATTTTGTTCCCATTTAATTCCTTTGGGGATGGAGAAATTGGTATTTTCATGATCTAAATCTTTATAGATTGTTTCTAGATTAAACATTAGATATAAAGATTGCTTTTATATGTCATTGTGCATAATTTCAATTCAAAAACAATCTTCTCAAGACTACAATCATAAATATACATAATTTTAATGGAATAAAGTTGTTGATGGTGAAAACATACAATCATTAATTAATAGGTATTTCCACCTACAAATTCAAACAAGTATTTTATTCCAATCACTATTTTAATCTCAACCATGAGAAGTTAGGATAAAAGGCTATTTATCAATCTAATTATTTTAAATTTATAAACAATTAAAAAATCAAATCTTTGAAATATATGGTAGATTCTTACCATGAATTGTTTATAAATCTGAAACAAATTATACTAAAGAGGAAAATCGTGAATGGCAATTACATGTTAAAAGCAACATATGAAAATTAGAGCATTGCTCTAATAGCTGTGATAATTTAGTTGTTACATAATGTCTGTTGTGATAGTAGTTGTTTATATAATTCTCAATAGTTGTGATAGTAGTTGTTTATATAATGCCCAATAGTTGTGATAGTAGTTGTTTAAATAATGCCCAATAGTTGTGACATGATTTCCCTAGCTTAAACAAAATGTATTCCTTTGATCTAAAAAGCAACCAATCATGTGATGGCACATCAGTGCTCAACTACCCATGATGTGAATGCACAAGTTTTGTTAGCACTTTTATTTTGGGCCTTTTTGGACATCTTGACAAAAAGCATGTTGATGTGGCATAATTTTTGATGATGTGGCCCTAAAACAAAATTTATAAGCAAAAGACCTGCCAAGTACGTTGCTATAAAAAATTGGGAGTGATTTGAAATTTTCATGTAGGACGAAATTAGGGTGCACAACTATTGGGTCCTCTCCCCTAATAATTAAAATTTTAAAGAAGATTTCAAATTTAATTTCTTAATAGTTTTCATTGATTTAAGATAAATAAGTGTTGTTTTGTATACAATACATCATATAATTTAATAATTTTTATATTGGACAATGTAGTTATAAGAATAAAAGCTACCAGTTTTTTATAATTTCATAGAATTCAAGATATTATAATTAAATTAAGTTAAAAAAATTGTTTTTCTCTATATATCAATTTAATATTAGAATATTGTGATATAAAAAGGTCTATTGATTAGTCGATTAATTTTGGAAATTGAAAGTTTATTAAAAAGTATATACACAATAAAAAAATTAGCACAATTTAATATAATGTTTAATTTTTTTGTTAAAATCTTGACAAAACAAGAAATATTAAAATAGCAATTTATATTTATTCACATATTCCACCCAAACTCAATCTCTATAGCGTAGGCAAGCATATATGCAATATGTGATGTTTCTACTAGATGATACTTACAATGATCTCCACTAAACATACTTGTAAACTCATGACAATGATGTAAAAGCTTTTCTTGTTAATGGACAAATTGGAAAAAAACAAAAATTGTTTTAGTACAGAGGTTGTGTGCATTTATAGGAATAAAATAACATCATGTAGGTTACAAGATTTTGTCATCAATTTGTGCAGTGAATCTTAATTTGCCTATGTGTGTTTTTCTCCAATATTAGTCAATCCTGTAGAAGCCCAAAAGGATAGGTTTCTCCATTTAATATGGGACAACACTAGACAAGGAGTGGTATGTGCTAGACTCGACATGGTATATATTTCTCAAGATTCAGCAGATTTGTTTAGAACATGCTCCTATTTGTTCAGATTTGTTCAAATAGCTTTATAGTTAGGGTTAAGCTTCAATTTGGGCTAAGGTTCAATTGATTAAAAATAGGCACCTTGCGAAGGATATCTCTCAACATACTTTACATATATTTTTAAAATATAGGTATGCTAGTTACAGAGTATTTGAAATTTAATAAAATCACATATTTACTGTAAAGGCATAGATAATAATTAGATCAATTTTTATTAATTATTATTCTGCATTAATATAATTGTCCTATTTCGCAACCTTAGATTATTCAACATTGCCCTTTCATTTTCCTAATAATTAAAATAATTTTAATTATTTAATTATTTTCTAAAGTCATATTCTTCTACACTAAATAATTTTAATTATTTAATTAATTTTACACGCCACCAATTGTCCCTTTTAAAAATTAAATAAATTCCTATTTATTTAATTTTTTGTTCACATTCCCTTATAATTAAATAATTATTTTAATTATTTAATTATTCATTGGCCTCTTCTCTCATAAATAAAATAAATTTTATTTATTTAATTTGGTCCACTCATTTCTGAATTTTGGAATTAAATAATTATTTAATTCAAAATGATTCTATACATTTTATAATTAACACTATTTTAATTATTTAATTCACTTGTCACCTAAATTAACAATTCTTTTATTTACTAAATACCTTATTCTGCGTTACCTTATCTTTCCACATCACCTTATCGTTGACATTCATTTACCTGTTTCCTTGATTGAATTATCTCATAATCTGAGACCAACTCTTTCATCTTTATTTGCTTCCCATTTTTCCACTTAGTTTCACATAATCTCATATTCTACATTGACACATTATCTTTTATTGATATTCAGTTAAATCAATAATTAAATCAGACATTTCCTATAAATAAACTCTCTCATAAGCCATTAGGGGGGTTGATTCTTCAAGTATCCTTACGCTATCAAAATCATTCTTCAGTCTTTCATCCATTTCTATTTACAACTAGCATTCCTCCAACAATCAACCTTCAAAATCTTGCATTCTCATGCAGGTGGAGAAGAGCCATGGAGGTCAATCAAGTCTAGTTAGAAAATTGGTTTGCATTTCCTTTGTTTATTTGCATTTTCTTTCTAGTTTGTGCTTCATAGTGCTTGATAGGGTTTAGTTAATTTGTTGTTTTCAATAACATTAAATCTAAATTTTTCCCTATTTACATTGGTGAACCTATTTTGCACCCAATATTATTTTTTTATGAACAATCATAAGAAAATTATAAAAAATACAAAATAGATCCAAAAATTCTGATTTTTTGACTAAAGTAATATTCTATCATTCGAAATCTGCAAAAAAAAAATTGTGATCAGAAGATATAGGTAAATATGTGTGAAACCCTAATTTTAAAAGATCTGTTATTTGACTAATAATTGTGTGTCCAAATTTGAAAGATAAAGAACAGACCCCTATTAAAATTTAGAGAGCTTTCCAGAAATATAAACCTATCTGAAAAATTAATTTTGAGAGAAAATTATCAAATTTTTCAGATAGGTTTATATTTTTGGAAAGCTCTCTAAATTTTAATAGGGGTCTGTTCTTTATCTTTCAAATTTGCATGCACAGTTATTGGTCAAATAACAGATCTTTTATAATTAGGGTTTCACACATATTTACCTATATCTCACAAACTAAAACAGATAGGTTTATATTTTTGGAAAGCTCTCTAAATTTTAATAGGGGTCTGTTCTTTATCTTTCAAATTTGCATGCATAATTATTGGTCAAATAACAGATCTTTTATAATTAGGGTTTCACACATATTTACCTATATCTCACAAACTGAAATTAATTTTGAGAGAAAATTATCGAATTTTTCAGATAGGTTTATATTTTTGGAAAGCTCTCTACATTTTAATAGGGGTCTGTTCTTTATCTTTCAAATTTGAATGCACAGTTATTGGTCAAATAACAGATCTTTTAAAATTAGGGTTTCACACATATTTACCTATATCTCAACAAACTGTTGTAGATCTAATCACAATTTTTTTTTTGCAGATTTGGAATGATAGAATATGACTTCAGTCAAAAAATTAGAATTTTGAAAGTTGTTTTGTATTTTTTATAATTTTTTATGATTGTTCATAAAAAATTAATATTGGGCGCAAAATAGGTTCACCAATGTAAATAGGGAGAAATTCAAATTTAATGTATTGAAAACAAAAAATTAACTAAACCCTATCAAGCACCATAAAACACAAACTAGAATGAAAATGCAAGATTTTGAAGGTTGATTGTTGGATGAATGTTGGTTGCTCAATTCAATAGCATAACATTGACATGGGGATGATAGATGAATGACAATAGATAGAAATGGATTAAAGACTGAAGAATGATTTTGATAGCGTAAGGATCTTGAAGAATCAACCCCCAAATGGCTTATGAGAGAGTTTATTTATAGGAAATGTCTAATTTGAATTGACGGTTGAGATTGAATGTGAATAAGATGTCTTAATCAATGGCCAAAATTGAAAGTTGTAGTATGGACTAGGGTTAGGTCAAAATTAGGGCAAATGATAAAGATGAAGGGTTGAGATTGAATTATGAGATAATTCAATCAAGGGCCAAGATTAAATGAGATGTCAAGAGATAAGATTTGATGTGGAAGATAAGATTGGCACGGACAAAGAGGTTGCTGAAAAAATTAAATAATAAAAATTATTTAATCTAGGTGACCAATGAATAATTAAATAATTAAAATAATTATTTAATTATAAAGGAATGTGGACAAAAAATTAAATAAATAAGAATTTATTTAATTTTAAAAAGAAGGGGACTTAATTAGTGACGTAATTAAATAAATAAAATTTAATTAATTAATTAAAGAGGATAATAAAGATAAAAATGAATTAATTAAATAATTAAAATTATTTAATTAATTGAAGAATTATGACTTTAGAAAATAATTAAATAATTAAAAATTATTTAATTATTAAGAATGAAAGGGGCAATGTTGAATAATCTAAGAGTCGCAAGCGTGAGACAATTTTATGTGTCTACAATTATGAATATCAACATGTAGATAGTAAAACCTAGATCAATATTTCACATAAATTATAGATATAGTTTTTTACATATCTTATAATGAGTTAATGAGTGTGTTCTTAGATATCTATTTTTAATTCTTAATGTCTTTTTCTCATTATATTTAATAATAGTTTCATTTTTTAGACTTCTCATTATTAATGTATAACACTTTTAAATTTAATGAGGGTAGCAAATAAATTGATAATAATAATTATAAAAGATCTAGCATATGATAATTCCTTCTAAAATTAAATATTAAGAAAGAGACTATATTCTTGATGATTACAATTTAATTGAAATTATATTATAAAATATTTTTTAATTTATAAAATAATAATAAATTTTTATTTTATATTAATTTTTTATAAATAAATTTAATAAACATATATATTTAATAATATTATTCATAAGAATAAATATTATAAATATAAAAAGAAGTTTTAAATGAAGATAAAAGTTCTAATATAAAAATAAAAATAAAGATTTTGTTATATAAGTTTGTAGGAAGATATCCTCCATCATTCAATACTAATTATACATTCATAAATTATTTAACCATTTAATATAATTTTATGTATATTAAATTTATTTTAATAATTTAAGAATTCACATTAAAATCGCCTAAGCTTTTCCTAATCACAATTGTAAAGCTAAGGATGTGAATATAGGGAAGAATTAATGCTCCATTTTCAAATAGTAACTTTTAGATAGCGGGGTCTCCAATATACTGCATCTTATTTGCTTTATCCAATAATAATAATTACGAAATTCGAACATAGGAATCATACAAATTTCTCGTAATCATAATAAGTAAGGCAGGAAATCTCAAATCTAAATTAAATTTCTTATGCCATGCTCACCTTTATATACATTTCAATCACTCTATTCTCAAACTCATCCTTGTTTCTATTCATGCCGCTCCTACATGGTTTAGGGGCAGAAAAAAATTGGAGAAAAATGGAGAAAGGAACAACTAACCAAGAAATTGTTATTTTTGGTAAGAGAACTCGAGTACAAAGAGAAAATAGAGGGTGTGTTTCTGATGAGCATGAAAAAGAGAAAGGAGCCAAGAGGACATACACTAAATCTCTAATGTTCAAAATTCATTGGAGACTGATTTGCATATGAGTTTTCT
The DNA here is from genome assembly GCA_007258455.2 of Sequoia sempervirens. Classification (NCBI taxonomy): domain Eukaryota; kingdom Viridiplantae; phylum Streptophyta; class Pinopsida; order Cupressales; family Cupressaceae; genus Sequoia; species Sequoia sempervirens. The sequence goes on along the minus strand of VDFB02290539.1, from coordinate 10,031 downwards.
TCGAGCAATGCAACAGCTTGTAGTAGTCTTCAATTCTTTTATTATCCTTCTAGCTTGCTATTGATCTATTTTTTTTTTAATAATATAAATTTATCTCATTCATATTGAATCTCATCCATCTATATTTATATATATATATATATTTTGAATCCTAGAGTTATTATAATGTTTGTATTCTATTTGTAGGGGCACCCCCCAAGCAATTGGTAAAGCTTATGGGTGTTCAAGGGCTTATTTTTTCTCAACTAAAAAGCTATTTCCAAGTACGGTTAAATTATTTTTAATTGTCCAATATTTTTTATTAGAGATTTTATTTTTCTGATTGTAATTTTTGTTTTTTGGGTACAAATGTAGGGAAACACCATCAAGCTTGGTAAGAATGAACAAAGTATGTTTATATCCTAACCTATCTTGGAGATAGCTTACATTTCTAAATATGTGTAAAAATAATTGCTTTTTACTATTGACAATTATAAAATGAAGAGCCATTTAACATAAAGGTAATTTTAAATGTATATTAATAAAAAGAAAGAATTTGAAATGTAATGTGATTCAGATCTATTGTTAGAGATTGAACTCATATCAGCTGATATCATTATATCAATATGTTTACTTATTTCATACTTTATAAGTTAGAGATTGAATTTCTCCTAATTAAGTCTATGAGACCTTTAACAGTTGAAATGCAAAAGCAAATCTGCAGTAACAGTTTTTTATTACAATTAACATGGGAGTGCTAAAATCAAAATCAAAATCATCAATTCCCTACAAATCCTTGCATCACGTGTTTTCAATAAAAAATATTAAGAATAGAGTGTCAAGTCCAATGAAATTTGAGAAGATGGTGCCTTGTCATCTACACTACTGATGAATCTTTGCCATCCCATGAGATTTTTACATTTACTCTTTGAGAACAAAGTGCAATCAACTTCATCCTGGAAGCTTGTCTAAAGTTATCACTTGTGACTTGTCTCCACCTTCAAGTAATAAACCTGTATTTGATTGAAGAAGCTTGTATGTTGGCTTTTGAAGTTGTAATCTGTGTCCTTGCATTTATCAAAAACAAATAAAAATTAAGGATTTATTATGAAGTAAATGAGAAGACAAATGGACAAATATATATATTACAAATTTCATGCTTTATCCCTTACAAATTCGTAACATGATATTGTGTCTTTTTGTATTGAGAAGTTTGCAATGTACAACTTGTTTCTTGAGGGAGGCAGGCAATGGTTTGTTTTGAATGTGGCATCAGAGATGATTCTTGTTCAATCACTACCATTGAATACCTCTTCCTTTCACTTTCTTTGTCCCGAAAAATCTATGGCTTCCATGTTATTGTTGAACAATGTTTTCGGAGCTCTCAAATGATTTAAAAACTTATCTAAAATGGTGTATCTTCTCAAGTGATGATTTCCTACCCAAAAAAAATAAATATAAATTATGAAATAAAGTAAACAAATTGATATAATGATATGAGTTGTAACAATAGATCTGAGTCATATTACATTTACAATTCTTTCTTTTTATTAATAAACATTTAAAACTGCCTTTATATTAAATGGGTCTTCATTTTATAATTGTTAAAATACACTAGCAAAATATTACTAGTAAAAGGAAATTATTTTTACAAATATTTAGAAATGTAAGCTTGTTGTCTCCAGGATAAGTTAGGATGTCAAACACACCTTGTTCATTTTTTCCAAGCTTGATGGTGTTTCTTACATCTGTACAATCAAAAAAATTACAAATTAGAAAAATAAACTATTAATTTAGAGAAAAAAAAATCTCTAACAAGAAGTCATGGATGATTAAACTAATTTGGCAGTACTTTCAAAAAAATTACAAATTAGAAAAATAAACTATTAATTTAGATAAAAAAAGAAATCTCTAACAAAAAGTCATGGACGATTAAACTAATAAACTATTAATTTAGATTAAAAAAAGAAATCTCTAACAAAAAGTCATGGACGATTAAACTAATTTAGCAGTACTTGCAGATGGCTTTTCACTTGAGAAAGGGTAAGCCCTTGAACACTCATAAGCTTTATCAGTTGCTTGAGGGACACCCCTGCAATAGAGTCATAACTCTAGGATTCAAAAAAATTATACAAATAGATGGATGGGATTCAATATGAATCAGATATGATTCATATATAGAATAAAAGACATATAAACATAAAAGTAAATCACCAACCATTTACAAACACAAAAAACCAAATAAAGAAAAAAGTAGGAATAAATGCTTACTGTATGGTTAAATAATGTATGAACGATCTATATAATTAGTATTGAATTATGGAGGACATCCTCCTACAAACTTGTATTCCAAGTCTTTATTTCTATTGTATTTTAAAAATTTCATCTTTTAACTTTATGTATTTATTATTAGTTCCTGCCAGGGAACTATAGGCAACCCCTGTTGCTAAACAAGTTATTAATAATATTGATTTTAACAAATGAAAATTCAATTTTATTTTTTATTTGACAAATATTTCTATATAATTAAAGTAAATATGCAAAATATATCTTAAATGTAATTGGCTTCAAAAGTTTTGAAATATGTGTGCTGCTACTGGCACCGGCATTAACGGGGTCTTCATCCGCAGCACACATAGTTGCTACTGGCGCAGGCAATTGTAGCCCATTTTGGGGCTTCTTTTCTTTCACAAAGCCCTTCGCTGCGAGTTCGAGAGGCTTCACAGGGATGTGCTTGCTATTGAGGAGGAGAGACATTCGAACCCTGCTCGACGGCTACCACTTTTTGAGGGTCATGTACAAGCACCATAGCAATGCAGAGGATGAGGTGATGCTCATGCTTTTGTTTCTCATTTATTTTCTTTTTACTTTGCAAATGTTGTTTTTTCATAACTTTTTTCAGATTCGAACCCTTGATTATTTCTGTTTTTCCCTTTTACCGTGAATTTTTTCTGTTCCAATGTTGCCTGTGGCAGAGGAGGTGCCCGATTTCCCTCGAGGTAAAATAGTAGTTATCATATTTTAACAAATTATCCTACTAAATTTATTAGGAATTTGCATTATGTTATGGCTTAACGTGGGTTTGCGCAGGGTGCAAGCGCGCTGAGCCGAGGTCGATGCCCTATTTGATACGGAGGAGCAGAAACAGCCACTCTCGAAGAAGTGCAAAAAATCAACAAAACCATCATTGAATCCGTATGAGCGTGAGGGCGATCCCCAGTTCCAAATTGGGATTACTGGCAAATTACCAAAATTCGTTAATACTCTCCGCTATAAGGTATGTAATTCACACCCTTACTATGTATACGCAAGGTCTATAGAATAGTCACCATAAAACTCCACCATAGGATGACTGGGATACCCACATCCACCGGTGACAATACTTATATACAAATAGAAAATCCTTATTTATCTACTCACATACCTTCACTTAATGGCGTCCCTAACATTTCCAGTACCACCGCCAGTATAATATATGTAACTTAAATGGTATATTTTAGGGCGTTAGCTAAAGGGACTCAAATAATAGGACAATGTAAGGTATGGATTCATTCCAGAGATATTTGAGTATATACACCGTCTCATTCAGCAATTATTACATTTTTGAGACTCTTCAGGGTATATCATATTCTAGCTTGTTTATTATGTAAGAAGGGGTCTTGGACTTTGTTTATATATCCATAAACCATTTCTCACGTTCCATATATTTTGATGTCTAAAGAAAACACGCTTATTTGAAACAACAATATCATTAATGTGTCAGTTACATTTTGGTTATGCTGGCAGCAGCTATGTATCAGTTTTGTAAGAATAAATTAGTAATTCATCAATTGCATATCAATAATGTTGCCAATAATTATGGGTCAGTTACCATTGGTTGTGCACCCACTAAGGATTAGTCAATTACAATAGAACTGACCCTACAGGTGGTAAAATGAATTTGAATTCATTTACAGAAGACCTTAAGCTTGTGATAGAAATAAAAGGCTGTAATCAGCAATAGTGTTAATTTTTTGGCTTGAAAAATTTGTGCAGGTAATTTGAGGACTTTTTGTGGCTGAGTGAAGGACCCATACTGCTCTTGGATTGGGCCCAAGTGGGAGTCAATATCTTCTTAGTAAAATGTTATGTGTTTGCATGCTATTTGAATGTGTTTGTTGATAGGCTAGAGATATTATCTTCCATATTTAGTGTTGCCCTTGTTGGAATGTAAATACTATTCATTTTCAAAGTTTTAGAAAAAGAAAAATAAAAATAAAATCAAGAAATTTAAATTTAAATTTTCTGTTGTAGTTGTTTGTTCTATTTTTATCTATGATAGATTTGTTTCATAAAAATCATATAAGAGTAACCTTCTTAGCCTTGTGTGAGTACCAATAATGTCTTAAATATCTGCCACTCAAGAAGGGGAAAACTGGAAATTGAAAATTGTTCTTTGTTGAGAAAGTTGTTGTCGATTCCATGGATGACTTCTCCGCCACTCACAATCTTTGCTACAGTACAATGTTTCTTTTTTTTACAATCCTTGTCATGGTATGATGTTCTCTATTATTGACAAGCCATCCACCTCCTCACACTTCCTTGGTATCAATAATTTATTGAAAGCAATTTGCACCACATTCACTATTATGCTGCATTAACAGAGAATCTGCTTAACATGGGGTCATGCCTACCAGGGTTTAAATTTGAGTCATTAGTGCATTAAGTGCACCATTTTCCCACTATCTCACATTTTCCTTGACTGATATTTGTAATCTGTTGTTGTTTAAAAAGGAAAAAATGAATTACGAGTAGTGAACTTTGTGCTTTGTTGCTATCTGCACCATTTTCCCACTATCTCACATTTTCCTTGACTGATATTTGTAATCTGTTGTTGTTTAAAAAGGAAAAAATGAATTACGAGTAGTGAACTTTGTGCTTTGTTGCTATCCTCAAAGACAGTTGCCAGTTGTTTAAGAAAATGTCATTTTTGTGTGTTGCAGCCTTGATTTGCTTTTATAGACTTTTTTTTTGAATGAAATGGTTGCTTTGAGTGTTAATTCTTGAAGTTGAAACATATAAATTTGGTAGAATGAAGTCACATTTATTTGGTTAATTGGTTATGGATATGCTGCCAATTTATATACTGTTCTAACTTGGGAATGTGTTGTTGTATATATATGTCAGAAAGTGATTTATTCATAGATTTTTCCCAACGTGCATGTGTGACTGTGCTTACTTGACATGTAAATAGTTATTAATAGGAAATAATGTTCAATTGAGTTCTTTGAAAACAGCTTGAGTGTTGCACAAGGTTGAGTATTTCTTCCTTAATACATTAAGAAAATATTATGTCAACTGTTGTAGCATTTAATGTCATGTGTCATTGATGTTGCAATTGATTTTTCTTTTCCTTGTTTGATTTTGAATATAAATTTGTACGCACTTTTAATACTGGCAAAGTTAAAGCACTATTTTCCGTTGCTTGTACTAGTATGCATGCCACAGAACATGATCTTGTTTTTCTTGTTCTTGGTAATTCCTTAATTAGCAGCTAAATGGTAAAAATCTTTACTCTATCTTTGTAGCCCAAAAAAATGTAAATGTGATTTCATGCTAGTAGGTAAAAAAATGAGTCTTTGATAATCATTTGTTAGGGGTCATACTATTAAAATTTATAAGACTTTGGGGATTGGTTCAGAGTATTGAGTTATGATTAAATGCATGCATCTTTGGCATTGAATATTTTTTTGTCTTGAAAAATATATTCTTGTAAACATGGTTTATTAAGTTGCTTTTAAAGCTAAAAATAGTTGATCCAGATACTATAGTTGTTGGATATTTGCAGGTTGAGCCATCACCCACAACAGGCAATTTCCCACTTATTCCTATCAAACAAGAGAATGCAGATAAGGAAGGTGGATCAAACTTTGTCTTCAAACCATATCCAAAGGTAGGTACCACTAATTCACCTTTGGCAATCCCTTTCAAGTCTTGTAGGTTTTCCAACTTGATTATTTGTTTTATACACACTTGTATACTTAGAATTTACATATAATTGTCAATATTTCTTGCAAGCAATGTAAAAGAGATTTTTATTATCTCTTTTTGAAATTATATTAACCAATTATGTGGACAATGTAAGCTACGGGCACCATCTTTGGAATCACTCATCAAGAGTTTATTTATAGGTATTGTGTTTGGATATAGACAATATAAGGTACATATATGGTCACTGTGTTTTGAATCAATCAAGTGAATATACATATGGCCAATCTGAAAAAAAATTAATCGTGTTATGACAAACTATGATATCTGATAATAAGTTTGCAGTGTATAAATTCATAAGCTAATTTATAAGTCATCCAATTCACAACAAATAGCACAGTTCGAGAGATTGAAAATGATCTTATATGTGTGTGTTTTTTTTTTCTGTGCATGCATATGTTTTTGTGCTTGAGTTTTGTATAATCATTTTCCTGCTAGAGTTTTCTAGCATATGAGGTCTTAATGCATCTATAATCATTGGTGGCTCTTATTGCATTCATGCCAACAAAACTTGAGGTAACTATTGGGCCACTTGATTACAGTAAGGAAGAAAGGAGTGCTCTAGCCAGTAAGTCATGGGTTCATCCACCAAAGTTTGGGAACAGAGACTGACATAAACTAATTAATTAGGTTTGTTTTAATGCTGTTTTGAATTTAACATTTGAGCTTAATTATATGTTTTTGCAATTCATGTTTATGGTTTTGCATATAATTTAGTACAACCTCTACTTCTTTGTTCTAATAGCTTAACTATTTTCTTGCATTATAGATTCATGAATATATGTTGAAAAAGGTGACTCTCGCACCTAAACTTAGTCCTGTGACAGGCAACCAAGATGCCTCACAACCTCTACTCCTGAGGTTGAAGACCACAGAAATACAATTACAGTGACATATGTAGAACATTTACAAGTACAAGAGATGGTTGGGGATGGACATGTATCACCTACATAACCAAGAGTTCCATCAGTCTATACAGTCCATGAAGTTGAAAAATCTTTCCTTACAAACAACAATCAAAGAAATTTTTTACATCAAATCCCTTGAATTTTTGACATGCTTTGTTACAGTCACACTTCTATAGCGAGCAATCCCAATGATTTAGGGAGAGAGACTTGAACCATGTCATTGTCATCGCCATGCTCTAGTAGTAGCACTCAATAACACACTATACAAATATCAAACAAAATTATAAATTACATATTGATCAATTGGTCTGATCCAACAATCCTATAGGGGTGATCCCACAATAGTGGTTTACAATTTTTGGCCAAACTGGACACTAAAATTTTTATTTTTAACTAAATCTTCACATTCAGACACCTATAGCGGCTAAACCATGAGGAATTTGAAGATGATGCAAACTAGAGTCTCATCACATTTTGTCTATAGATTCTAAAAATATTTTTTTCAAAATTTTTGGAATCAAATTGCACTTCTTTTTCCATTTCCCACAAAAGCTAGTTTTTTTCAAAAAACAGCATTTTTAAAAAGTGACGCACACCGTATAACGCATAACTTTTTTTCCATGAAGGATAAAATTCTAATTCTTTTGTTATTCTAACTGTCTATCTCTGACTGAATTCGATTTACTCCACTCAATGCATCTGATTTATTCTAAGGCATGCAAACCTTTTAAACTCAGGCCTATTTGTTTTTATTTTTATTTTTGTGAAAGCCGCAAAGAACAGTGTTGCTGAGAATGCTAACATGATTCATGGGACACACAAGATGAATGACAAGGTTAATTATTTCCACATCCAAATAATCTAATGCAGTTTCAAAGTTAGCTATACTCTGCTCTCTTTTTGTTTTGTGTTTTTATTCTGAAAACCCTGTATTTGTTTTTCTGGTGTAAGTTGATTCTTGCTGCTTAATGGAGGATGTAGTAGGGGTGGATTTGGCTGACACTACTGGTTTATAATACACCTTCAGCCGTGGCAGCTAGGGTTTCCTAGCGCCGCCCTGGACTTCTACTGCCATGACTACTAGGAGAGTTAGCAACTACTACAAAAGGACGATTTGCCTCTATGAAAACATGATTCATGGGACACACAAGAGGAATGACAAGGTTAATTATTTCCAGATCCAAATAATCTAATACAGTTTCAAAGTTAGCTATACTTTTGCTTTCTTTTTGTCTTATCATATTTCTTCTATAGTCCAAATTCAACTATTAGTTAAATAATTCTCAATTATTTAATTAATCCATGTCTTTTATTCCTCTTGACTATTTAAAATAAATAAACTAATGACCTATGTCTCTCCATAATTGAAAAAATTCATAAATTTATTTAATTATTACTTGTCCACTATTTCTTCGTTATTAAACTTTATTTATTTATTTAAATACTCAGTAATTTCTAATGTCCTCTTATAATTAAATATTTTTTTATAATTTATTTAATTATTGTCCACCTTGGCTTTTTCTAATTCTTTCTCCAAGTAATTATTCTGTCACATGGCCCCACTTTTGAGTTAAATCAATTTTTAATTCAAAAGGTTAACTTTCCCTCTTAAAATAAAATAATTTCTAATATTATTTAATTTTTCAACTCTTTGTTTTTGCGTGTCATTCTTATCTTATTTTATTTTTTAGCTCTTTTCTTTTTTGTTCCATTCTTATCTCCTTGTCACATGCAATCTTCTCCCTTTATTTGATTTTTTCAAAATCAAATCTTAATCCCTCATTTCAAATTTACCCTAATGTTGCCCTAACCCTAATTGTGGGTTGTCATATTCAATCTTAAACATTGATCTTAGGGCATTTGTCAATCTTCCATCTTGGTCATTCATCCAAAATTGACTTTTCTATAAAAAGGCATTTTTGGCCTCATTTGACATACTTCATACATCTTGATCTTGGCATCTCTTGACATTGTGACTTCATGCTTTAGACATTCTCATACTTTAGGCTTGCTTCATAGTTGCATATTTGCATTGTGTAGCTTTTTGATAGAATCCTTCAACATTTGCTAAGGACATTGTCATGACTCTACTTGCAGCAAATAGAGAAGATGCAATCAAGTGATTTATGGAGGTTGCAAACATTTGGTAATATTGTTCTTGTTTTTCATGTTTTTACTCCTTTATTCTTCATTGTTTTGCTTTGGGTTACTTTATTTATGCTCCTATATGCTAAGCTAGGTTTTTCCCTAAGCTACAACTAGTGATGGATAATTTCATGCATTTGGATATTTGGTTGATTATTGTAGCCTATCCATCACATTAGTTGCTAGTTGTTAGAGTTATTATTATTTGATATGTAATTTTATATGATGGGTAACTTTTTACATTTGGATACTTGATTAATCATTACACTTCAAAGATAGTTATGATAATTTTTTAGAAGGAATATAAGTTTAAATAATTTGTTCTTTCCCCCTTCTAAATAATTTAAACATATTTTGTATATTTTTATTTTCAAGAAAATTTAAAACTCATTCAAATATTTTAAATAAGTTTAGCTAAGTAATTAAGTCGAGAGGGATTATTACCGAGAGGCTTATACAGTGAAAGCAACGAAGGAATATTTGTGTAAATTTTTTGAAGCTACATTGGAGTCATGTGCTGCTTTTGCTCAATATTTACCTAATTTAAATGGTGAATAGTATTATTTTATATGAATTAGCAAAAATGTTGCAGGCTTGCATTTGAATTGTCCCTATCTAAAGTATTTCGCGAGATTCAAAATAGGAAATTTTGGTGACAATAATTCCATTTTGTATTCTTGCTTCGAGAAAACAAAAAAAAAAAAAAAAACTAATGTAGAGCCCTTGCAATGCCATCTCCCAACCTCTGCCATGCCTAGAAGTGTCTTGTTGCTGCACCAACTCTCCTCAACATAGCGATTAGGGTTGAAAATTTTAGCTGTTCTTTTGCTTTTGATAATGTTCACCCTAATTTATATTCACTATGCAAAATGAATTTTAAAATGGAGTCTAAAACAATTAGTTCGGCATATCAATTGCAATATTGTGGGTATAAAAATAAAATAAAAATGGTTAGGCACCAAGTTTTAGACT
>VDFB02290538.1:0-13100 GCA_007258455.2 Sequoia sempervirens | reverse complement strand
ATCTGCTGACCATCAATCTAGGATCCACCTCCATGGAGAAAGATATTGAGGAGTATGAGGATTCTAGTGCAATCATCTTGGGGAGATTAAGAAAAGAAGTCCAAACTAACAAGAGTTGAATAAAGAGAATGAAAGACTTAGAAAATGTTTGGAGGATCTAATGAAACCTTTGCAATCCATTGGCTCCTCATCCTTTAGTGCAAATCTCCTACCCCAAGAGACTATCACTGCACTGGAAAGAATGAAAGCTACTACTCTTGCTAAAACAAATTGGCTTCAAGGGGTGTAATCCAAAGGAAACGATGTTATCAAGAACATTCTCTCAACTGGAGGAGATGCTATGAGGGCGATAGAATGATTAAAAGAGGTATTAGCTCAAGATAAAGAAGATACAAACCTCTTGTTGTAGAAAACTAAAACCATCATCGATTATACCAAGGATAAGCTTGTAAGTGATGGAATTCTCATGGAATTCTCTCTTCCTCCAAAACTGCAGAACCTTGGGAGTGGTTTGAGGCTTTGCAAATTAGGCAGAAGGTTCTAAAGAAGATCTATAAGTAGAGGAGAAAAATTGAAGATAACCTAACTGGTGTTTATAATGGCTACATTTCTTTCTTTGAGATAATGACAGGGAGAATGAAGATTGCACATAAGCAGTTGAGCTTAGAACAGTTGAGAAAGTGGTGGCAAGATGTTTATGCTCTAGCTAGTGATGATCCTATTACTGAACACCAATTGGATGATGTGACCACCTATATTGTTGTTATTGATAAATATCTAACATATAAGGTTGAGTGGGATAAATCGGTGGAACAGTCCAAGGAAAGTATTACATCAATTGAAAGCTGACTTGAGGTTTTGCCTTTGCCACCCACAACTAACCTTGACAAGGTACCTTTGAAGGTGCATGACATGGTTGGTTGAAATAAGGACAGAGGGGAAGGTAGTTAATGCTGAGCTACATCAAAATTTGTGCTTCCCTATTATTTTGCATGCATTGGTCCGAGCTACACTGGAGATCCTAGGCCGACCTAGATGAAGTTCAAGCATATAATGCATAATTTATCCTATTTTGAATTTCTCTTGGCCGACTTGTCTTGTGGCCAATTATTATTGTAAACCTTAGCTAGGTCGACATGTGTTGGGGGTTTCTATTAATATGGCATTTTGCCTCATTTGTAAGGGATATATAGACATAGACAAATAGAGAGATAGCTGATACTAGAATGAATTAAGTAGAGAAAGAGTTAGAAATTAGTGTTCTCAAGCAAATATTGTAATAGAAAACTATAATTGTTGCTACCGTGGATAACTTGATACAAGTAATGACATTGTGATTTGGTGCCATACTTGTGTTCTTCTTATCTTACATTGTTCTTTTTATTCTATCTTTAAAATTGCTTTGAGGAAGATTGATATTTGGATATTTAGGATTAGATTTGATTCAATGATGTTTATGGTTTGATATTTGAAGTGTTGCAGTGATCCCTGGTCCATACTTTTTGCAGCTAGCTGACTATTAGTTACTTTGGAAAGTTAGCTTGGACCATATATCTATTGTGCTTAGTTCAATTGTGAAGGTTTATTCATTTCAATTCCCTTAGGGTTGTCTTGGATGAATATTCATGATCTGAAAATATTATTACCCTAGAAGATTGCACTGTTCTTGTGAAAATGCAGATTTATCTGAGTTAAGCAAGAATTGGTTTGTGAGGGATTGGTCCATTTTAAGCATTTCATCATTTGCATTGTTAATCTTAGAGTAGCATTTAATCTACTAGTCTCCTTTAAACCCTAATCTTTTGTTATTTTCTTTATCATTTTAGTTAGATTTAGGATTGAAGTATCACCATATTGCTAGATCTGATAAACTAAAGATTCAGTCTTTGCTTGTAGTAAGGTCCCATTGTGATTACCAATATTTTCACATTTATCACTAAGTTGTTTATGCATTGTAAAGACCTAACATTAGAGACCTTGGGGTTATCTCTTCAAAGCTTGCTAATAGAGATTTACCTTTCAAGAGAGATAGATATTATATTTTGTCCGAGTTGTTGCCGCGGCGTAAAACATCATCAACATCACAGACAACTGAAACTTTGGGGAAGCATTTCCCATGCCAGAAAACCACTAAATCCACAATTAGTTTCCATAGTTGAATCTTCTAATATAGAAAACTATGAAACCCTTGATTTTTAGCCAAACCAAGAGGGTTTACTGAAAACCTACATTCCACGCCTCCTCATATCTCAAAACCAACTCAAAAAATCTTAAACAACCCTATGCATACTTAATAATTCAAAATAAATGACCTCCCACTCAAATCTCACCAAACTCTAGACTAAAACCTCTACTTTCATGCATTTTTCCACATAAACTCATTAGGGGCAACAACCCAATCTACTTTATTTCTTTCTCTCAACATAAAAAACTCTTCCTAACACCTAAAAAATTCTCCATGATATCCAATACACCAATAAAAATGAGAAAAGTCGGTGTATGGGCCTTCAAAACATGATAAAAGCTACAAAACCCCAAAATAGGGTAACCCGACAGTCCTCAGGAAAACAACTATAAGATGCTTCAAATTATCTTCTAAACCTTAAAACTAGATGAAAATAACTATTGATTCATTCCACTACAATATCCATAAATAATTTGTACAATATAATTACTATATGTTACCGTATAGATCTGAAAAAGATGGAAAACTCAAAAAAATCATAAAAACAGTAAGAATTCAATTGATTTTTCTTCCCAAAATCTCCAATCCAACCTTTACAGTGATGATTACCACCTTTTTAAAGGTTTCCTTACCCAAGAAAATTGACATAATAGCCTCCAACTAAATTTTGAATCCCCTTATGACCATTAGAGTGCAAAATTGCTCTTTGTTTACATATTCTTGTTAACAACACTTTGGCTCCTTTTACGTTACTTTACTATTCAACCCTACTAGACACCTAAAACATTTTTTATGGTATATTTAGACCTTATTGGACCCAAAACATGACCTTATACTTGAAAGACAACATTACACCTACCTAAGCCCCATTTTTCATCATTGACAATTTCTTAACATGTTTGACATCATTTACATTATGGATCAATGAGACACAAAAGCTACCATTTACATCAAGCATGGTCTTCTTAGACCTTATTAAGAGAAAAAAAAACTCAAGAATTCCCTACCAACCTACTGATCACCCATCAAACCTGCAGAGAATCAAATTTCTTGTGAGGTGTAGGTGCACCTGCACCAACCAACAAACTAGCATATTAGGATAAAGTCATTGAGAGAATCAAATAAAGAATTTGTGCCTAGAAAGATCAGTGGTTGTCCTTTTTAGGTTGAATTCTATTAATAAAATTAGTACTTTCTGCAATACCTAACTATTTCATTTCAATACTAAGGGCTCCCAATACAGTAGTTGACAAAATTTAGAAGCATATAAGAAGCTTTCTTTGGAAAGGGAATATGAATGACACCAAAAAAATCCCTTTGTCTCATTGGAAACCATAGTATCAAAAAAAATCAAAGGAGGTGTGGGATTACATTATATCTCCAAATGAAATTAGGCTTTTGGTGGGAAAATTATTTGACAAATGTATGCAAAACAAAAGTCTACATGGCGTTGCTTGATTGGGGAACAATATCTTGACAATCAAGACTCTAAGAGAATTTTTATAACCCCTAATCCACTTGAAGGTTCAGCCACGTGGAATTTCATGATTTCAAGCAGAAAGGTGGTTACATCATATATCTCATGGGAGGTCAATAAGGGAGATGAAATCAAATTTTGGAGCGATTCTTGGAATAGGAATCCACCTTTGAGAGATTTCCAAGAGCTGTAATCAACTATTCTAGTCTTTTCTCAAATGTGGGAGACAAGGTTAATAGATTATATTAGTTTAATTGATTCTCCATCAGGAAGGGTGGTTTGGAAAGAATTTTCTTCTTTGCAAATATCAAAAGATGAAAAAGATTTATTGGCAAAGATTATGGGTAGTAGAATAGTGTTTTTTATCTGGAAAATTTGATTGTGTAATATGGGTGCCATCCAAGAATGGTTCCTACTAAATTAAACAGGGATATAAAGAAATTATTTATAGGGATGACTCCACTCAATCCCAAAGGGAATTCTCTTTTTGTTGGAACAATGTGGTCCTTCCAAAAGCGAGCAACTTTGCATGGTTAGTAATGAAAAAGAGAGCTCTAACAAGTGATCATTTGGTCAAGTTGGGAATTGCGAAACCTTTCAATTGTGTTTTGTGTAATCAAACTGTTGAGGATCATGATCACTTGTTTCTACAATGTCATTTTGCACAATCTTGTTGGCTATTTGTTTTGGAAAAATTGAACTTCTATACTCCATTTCCAAATTCAGTTTGGGATATATTTTCTATCTGGCCTGTGTTATACAAGTCTTCTTTCTTTGCATGCATTTGGAAAGCTATTCCAACTTCGGTAGTATGGGCTATATGGTGGGAAAGAAAAAAATTTATTTTTAGAAAATCCTTGACCTCTATCTAGTTTGCTTAGGCTTTGATTGAAAAGTCAATTTCAGAAGTAGTAAACACCTAGGTTCAAGATCACAAAAATGTGGGGGCAATATTTTTGTCATGGGATAATAACATTCTAAAGAATTGGAAATATATAATGCTTCCTTTTAAAGGAAGCATGAAATAGCCTCATACTGTAAAATTGGATAGGAGTACAATTAAATGGCTCCCACCAATGAAAGGTTTCTATAAACTGAACTTTGACAGGGCATCTAGGGGTAATCCCGGCACTTCAAGAGTAGGTGTTTGCATTAGGGATGTAAAAGGTAGTGTTCAGGTAGATAGATCAATAATTCTCCCATCAGGGTCTAATAATATGGAAGAGTCATTGGCCCTACTTCATGGTCTGCTTCTCGCAAAACAACTCCAAATCAAATCAATTCATGTAGAAGGTGACTCTTTGATAGTGGTAAATGCTTGCAAAGAAAGATCTTGCTTCAATTGGTCTATGCGATATGTGTTGCAGATTGTATGGAAACTGTTAGATGAATTTGAAAGATATCATATTTCACATACATATAGAGAGGGTAATAATCTTGCAGACTATTTAGCTAATATGGGATGTAATAGAAAGGAAATGTTCTTCTTGGAAAATAGTCATGATATAGAGGATTTTCTAGAATTAAAGGAAATTATAGTTAGAGAATGTGTTTCCTAACTTCAAATGGAAAATCAAGTGAAGGGGCAGAGTAATCATTTCCTAAAGTCATCCAAATATTAATAAAAAGGAAACAATAACATTATTGTTGGTGGAGGAATGTTCACTATCACAATCTTGATTGCATGGTATCATCCACCATGGAGATTACATGGCTGAGTCAATGGAGAGCTAGAATTAATGCATGTGTTTCAAGGGCTTTCAGTGTAACGATGTATCATTAATCACATGGGAGTATACCATAGATTGAAAGGACATACAACATTCACCTGATGATATCGGAAATTAAGCAAATATCCCAATTCATTCAAATCACTCCATTATTTTTATTTGCCTAATGCTTTCTCTATCCTATAGGTACATGATAATCATATTTTGAAGTGTTGCTTCTCACATCAAATATACGAGCCTTCGAGTTGCATGATCCAATATTTATGAGAGTTGGATTTGATTTTAATACTTAATCCTTCATAGTATTTCTCATCATGGCAATGTATGCTGTCATTAGAGAAATATTTCCATAAAAAGGCGCTACAAAACTTGTCTTTCACATCGGCATTTCATAAATGTGAGAAGGATGTATGCTCAGGGGAATTTTTATGAAGGATTAGAAGGCAACACAAGGAACTGTGAAGAAGTCAAAAAATAAACAGCATGATAAAGGTGAACAGAAGCCTGTCCAAAAAGAAGAAATGAAGGAAATACACAAAGAGATGCCAAAGCCTAATCGGCCTAGTAAAAGAGAGAAGGAAGAAAACAAAGGAGAAACATTGGAGCAGAAGAAGATTGTTAAGGTAGAGGGCTCTTCTTTTGACTTCACTCAGGCGTTATCCCAGGTAAAAATGTCTGTTCCACTACTTGAAATGATGAAAATTAAGGAGTATAGGGATACTACTATTAAATTGATAACAAGTGGGAATGAAAAACATATGAATTCAGTCAATAGGCAGGAGAAAGTAAACATCCCAAAGGTCTGTTTGAGTGATATATTAACAACTCCCCCACAAATTGATCCTTTTTTCACTACATTGCTTATAAATAACAAACTGCTGAGGAATTGCATGATAGACTCTGGTGCTGCTATAAATATCATGCCAATAGGAGTAATGAAGCAACTTAGTATGTGGGTTGATACATGTGAAGGGAAGTGCTATGCAATGGATAACAGATCAGTCCCTGTGGTAGGTATTATGAGAGGTGTTGAAGTCAAACTGGCTACTTATCCACAGGTGGCTTATAATATAGATATCACAGTGATTGGCACTCCTCCTCAATTTGGGATGCTTCTATCAAGGCAGTGGACAACAGTTGTTGGTGGAAACGTCCAGTTTGATTTATCTTATGCAACTATTCTAGTGAATGGTCAGGAATTCAGGTTGTATAGGGAGCCAAGAATGAATCAGCTTGTTGACTGTGTGCCTCAAGATCAGATCAATTGTTTTTGTGATATTGACCTTGGAAGTTTCAAGATAGAATCAACCCAGCCAGAGTTAGTCAGTACTGATCTAATTGAGAAGCATGTTGCACAAAACTACGACGGTGTGTGGAAGATGTACTTTGGTGGAGCATGGGAGCCTGAGTCATTTTGTTGGCCAGAGTTATCGAAACAATGTACCTTTGATCCAATGAATAAATTTATTAATACCATGCAGGGGAAAAGGTATGAAGATAATGGTGATGTCACAGATGAGCATCAGGAGATCAATCATACACTATAGCCAATAGAAGATGAGACATGTGCAAGTCAATATGGTTCATATGATAGCCTGCATGAGGAAGACGAGGATATTGAATTTCTTTCTTGCATATCAGATTATGATGTAGAAAACAGTGAATATTTAGAGTGTGAAGATGGATTTGTGGATTTTAATCCACAGCAAGATGATTCTTATAGTTCTTGTGATGATCAGGAAGAGGAAGTAGTGGAAAATGTGGATCCATTTGATAGAGAACAAGTAACACTTCCAGCCGCAGTTGAGTACTATAAAGATACATTTGATGATGAGGAGGTATTTTCAGATCACCTTGATGATGAGGAAAAGATATTTTTAGACAAACAATGTGATGTGTCAAAATATGGAACAAATGACTGTGCTGTAATCTTTCTTATTTTTTATTCTCTGATGATCCTGGACCTCTTTTTGATGATGATAAACGTGAAGAATATAACTATTGTGATGAAAATGATCAGACTTGTTTACTCAGCAGTGAGCAAATTTCAGATTTTCTAACTCTTGAATATCAGAGATATACACATGAAGGTGATCCTGAAGTTTTGTATCCAACTTACATTTGTTTTGACAGTGAAATTTCTTTGTGTGATGATTCTTATGACTCTCACTGCGTTTCTTGAGTTGATGGTGAAACCTCTGAAATTGATCAAAAGTCTATGACCATTCAAGATGAGGTATGTGATTTTGAAATTTCTCACTCATATGGAGAAGACCTTTATCTGCATACCAAGGATGATAAAGGTCCAGATTTGATTGGTTCATATATGCATGATATTGAGGATAAGAGTCATAATCCAGTGCTGTCTCCAAATAGTGATACCAAAGTGGTGCAAAGGGTTTCAGACTTGTTTGTCTTAAACAGTGTTGATATGGCTGAAATTTTTGTTTCTCAAGAGAAGCACTCTGATGGTAAAATTTTAGTACAGCTGGGAGAGTGTTTCATAATACACAATAGTGAGAAAGATAATGAGGATTTTTGCATTGAATATGCATATACTCTCCATGTTGAAGATAACAAAATTTTGTTCCATGATGATGAGAAATTTGAATTGCAGAATGATGAAAAGAGGTTGGGCCAAGCTGAGCAGGATGATTCTCTAAAAACTTTCAATAAAAATAACAGAGCAGGTTGCATTATTGTCCTCAGGATGGATCTAATGAACTCAAGGCAAAGCCAAGTATTTGACAAGGGAAAAGTATGGTTTGAGTCTCAAACCATAACAGTTCAAAACTAATGAAGTTGAAACACAGAGGATTGAGGGTTGCCAGTGCATGGACAACTCTTGTTTATCCTCTTTAAAATTCTTTTCCATGCACAGTAGTTTAGGATTTTGGTTCACCTCCATTTTGCATTCATTTTCCATTCATTCTGTCATGCTATACCTTCATTTTGCATTCACTTCCATTCTGCTCCTGGTTCATCACTCTATGTCTGGTCTGCTCACCCAACTATCTGGATCCTTGCAATGATCTCACTATCATTCATCCCCAAACGGAGCCACTGTTAGAATTGTAAAAATTTGATGATTTTACATGTTGATTTCCCATGCATTTTCCATATTGGTCCTACCGTGTGCATATTTCACCCATATTCTGCCATATAGCCCCATAAAATCCATCGGGTCATGCATTTTTTCACGTTGAGGTCCATATCGGCATGAGTTCATTATGGTCTCCCTGACCCATTGAGTATTCTTGTTAAAAGGAGTCTGTGTTGCCTATCGGCAAGACTCCTTTTATATCACAGCGATTGGGATCCGTCTCCAAGCATCCATCGGCATGACATACGCATTGTTTCGGCGACAGAAAAGGATTATATCGGCATGAGTTATACCGTCGGAGTGATGTATTACCGATTACATCATGTCTGCATTCATATATCGGAAAAAGATTTTCATCGGGGTAGCATCTTGGCGAACTCACTTAGTCTTGTCGAGCGCCGATGGGAAAATACATATCGGGAGGAGTTTAAGGTTATCTCGGCCAGACTAAGCGATATCGGTGTGAGGTCTCGGCGAGTGACCTTTGGTCTCGCTAACATTTCATTGGTGGCTTTCGGCGAGAGGTTGGTATTGTCTTGGCAACCTAGGGTGAGCTCGGGGTATTTCGGTGGGACACAGGATAATCTACAAAATGTCTCCCCGACTATGCATTGTCTTGGCGATGGCGAATGAAAGATACATCTCGGTGAGAGTGTGCTTCTGTCTCAGCGACTCAGAGTGGATGAAGATTTTCGTTGAAACATAATATGCTCTATGAGATGTCTCCCCGATATCATAAGGTCATAGCGACACGTGAAAGGTAAAGGAGCTCTCAGGGAAACATAATGTGATCTACAAGATATCTCCCCGACTTAGATATGTCACGGTGAAAAATAAAACACGGGATAACCAGCGATTGAATTGCCTTGAAATATTTTAATTTGTCTGGTGTACATGAGATTAGCGAGATTAAATCTGTAGGCATGAAATGAGCCCCAAATTCTATGGAAGACAACATGGGATCTCGATTATGATATATTTTTCTGATGTTGGTGTATAAATACACATTTTTGTAATTGTAAAAGATCAGCTATTAGATATTCGATACATAACAAGTAGATACAGTAGAATAAAATTCTTAGATCAGAGACTATTGATGCATGTTTTCAAAATGGAGGTATTTATGAAAATCAGTTGATGTTCTTTGCATTTTTTTAAGTTGTCAATTTACATTTGAATTCGTAAAAGAAAAATGTGCTAAGTTGTGCCAAGATTGGTACTTTTGGACTGTTTAAATTGACATAACAAGTTTATGTTTAGTTTATCAATGCACATTTGTTGTATTTGTGTGATTAATCAATTGGTTCTTTCAAGCAAAGATTAAATCCTTTTAGTTGATCACAGTAATCAGAGAGATTCATCTGGATTGTTAAAGTAGAGCTTAGTTATTTACAATATTGCATGTTTATACAAGTTGTAAACAAAATGTATACCCGGATAATTTGAGTTCTCTCTAGAGAGTGTTGCTCATCTTGATTTCATTTGACTCCGCACACCCAATAAGGCACTGGTCTCTGTAGTTTCATCATTAAGATTCATTTATTCACTTTATATCTGTTAATTGAGTATTTTGGGATTTAGATTAAGAAAATTGCTATTGCGCTTGAAGTCATTTGTTCACTTGCATCTGCCATTGTGGACAAATCATTGCAAGAAGGATGACCATAAGTCAAATTACGCTTCTACCATTCCAAATGGTGCACCCATCTAGGTCGACAGCACCTAAAAGGTAGAAGGTTAAATTCATTTGACCTTTTTCTATTACCCTAAAGCTGTTATCAAAGTTGGCGACCTCTTGAGGCATTCCATATATGTTTTGAGGAGCTAGCGAGGAGTATATTGATGGAATTTTCCCATGGATTTCATGCAACCCCGTCAGGGTTTTGAAGAAATCTTTGATTCCATCAGGTTGGCTCTTCAGCACAAGAATGCCAATATCTTATTGCGGGCTCTAAGGAAAAATTGTAGATGTGTTTGTACTATAATGGAGGTGAACATAAAGGAGAAGTATTATGTCCTTGCTCTCCTGAGAGCACATGTTTCACACCCTTCAAGTAATGGATTGCAATTGGATTTGCAACTCAGGGTTATTTCACCAGTTCACAAAGAAGAGAACGCATAGTCTATACGCAACATTCCGCTAGCAAGTAGCTTTCGTGAGAATACAAATATTTCCCATGCATGGTTGGCTTGACCAAGGAAAATTCCCAGAGTACCTGTTGGAGGGAGAAGTGTGTTCGAGAGGGGATTTTAGTTGACAAAGGGGTTGGAGATTCAAGATGAAAACTCAGTGCATGGTGACTTCATCAAAGAATAACATCTGTATTTTGTGGGGGGTTTTTTGTTAGGGATTATATCTAATAGTTTTTGGGTAATAGTATGTTTATCTATGTAAATTTAGTAGCAGTTGTATGGGTGATCTTCAAAGTAGAAATTCTGGGAGTAGTAAGCTGAATTTTGAATTTTTAGCTTGATTTACATAAATTTTTGAAACTTGGACTTTTGAAATATCTAAACATCTTATCTTATATAATATATATATATATAGGCTCTCATGCTTTTCACCTAAAAAAAAACTATTCTATTCAAGTTGGATATTACTTAACTAATTCTATAATTTAATTATCAAGAAACACATGATAGTTATTCAAATGATAATGTCACTATTGGCTCAAAAAGACTATATAAACAAGGTAACACAAAGAGAAACTATGTAGTTTCATTATTAACTATGTTCATGAATAGACACAAGGATTGCTATGAATATATATATTTATAGAAACCTATATTCAAATAATTGCAAACATATATATATATATTCGAAACAAGATATTAGACAATTGAAATGCATGAAGAAAATATAATGCGATGGTTACCATTTGCAAAGCATGAAGCCAAGATAATAAGCAATGGTTTTAAAATGATGATTGCAAAATTTGGTGGAATGAATCACATAAAACAAGGATGGCATATGCAAAGATGAGTACAAATTGGTAGAGAAGAAGAAACGTTGCAAAGAAAAATACACTATGACAAATAACTAAACGTTGTAGGAACTAATATAAACTAACTAAGCATATTTATGAAATGACACATAACATAAATTGAAGCACTGCAAAGAGAAGTTCGCTTTAACTATTCTTTTTCCATAAGCACTTACCATTAATAGAATGAAATCAAGACACACATTCCTCGATTCTAAGATATAAGAATTTAATTTCCATTAATGAAGAGAATTAAAATAATAATATATGGTTTTTGGAGCATTAGATAATAAGAGTTAACATATCAACTATCCAAAACCATTTCTTTAAAATGCATAAAAATAAATGATAGTGCTTAATCTTATATTTATCATTTGTAAATATAAACGGTGTTAATTAAAGAGGTGAATATTATGGATTACAACCAAAAAAATATCACAAAATATTAGAGAACAATTGAAAAGAGGTGCAAGGCTATGGCTATGGAATCATAATCGGTACCATTACTATAGTTTATATAATTATATATGGGTAGGTGTAAAAAGATGGGGGGCAAAAAGGGGTCTTAAGTGGCCATTTTTTTTTGAAATAAGGAAATATTGACCTTGGATGTGAAATTGAGGATAGTTACACTCAAAAAATTTAGATGCAATAAAAACAAGGATCATAGTGCTCTGAGTCTATTTTCTAAATTACTATTTTTAAAAAATGGTTATTAAGAGGGGTTCAAAAGAGGGATCCACAAAAATTGGTGTTGTTTTTGTCAAAAAAGATAACATAGTGACTTTTGTGGCTCCCTCAAAAGGTTAACTTTTTTTTTGGTATTTTTAAAATCACTTTGGTGAGAAATTAGCTAACAACTTGTAGTTTATACCTGATTTTTCTGATAAATTTTTAATGAATATTTATTTTTTTTACTAATTTTCAAAGTGGACACTTACTGAAAAATAGAATTTTGGCCGTGCTACCCCTATAAATTTTGAAAACTAATTGAAAATCATTTTTTTTAATATGTGTAGAATGGATCTAGTTTCTAAAAATGTAATTTTTTTGAAATTTCTATGAATGATTAATTTATAAAGAAAAAATACCAAACACTGGTTTTTTCCAAAAAATAGACACAAACAAAAGAAATTAAAGATGAAAGGCTTAACATTGTCAAAAATGTGAAAAAATTTACATCGTTAGATAGCTAAGAGAGAGCCTAACATTACCCAGGTGTTCATTTTTTTGACCTTGAAACACGTGCAAACCTAATGCGTAGCACAAATGCGATTATGTGAAATATTGTAGAATTTGCAAAACACATCTTTCAACATTGGGAAGGCACTCCAAGCCTTTGGATTGGTATTCCAAAGAAAATACCAAGCCTAAGACTAGGGATTCCCAAAGCAAGAAATAACACAAGCATGTTATTTTATAGTTTTTTTTTTTTTTTGCATTTGTGCTTGAGTTTCCTAGCAAGACATAATGTGAGCGCGTTATAACGCACTCACGTTATGTCTTTATTTTTGTTAAATTCTAGTCTACTAAATGTATGTACATATATTTGTATGTATGCATGCATGTATGCTCATATGGCATGTATGTATGTATGTATGTGTATGTATTAGTGTATGTA
>VDFB02290537.1:0-16757 GCA_007258455.2 Sequoia sempervirens | reverse complement strand
TCCTTGTCACATGCAATCTTCTCCCTTTATTTGATTTTTTCAAAATCAAATCTTAACCCCTCATTTCAAATTTACCCTAATGTTGCCCTAACCCTAATTGTGGGTTGTCATATTCAATCTTAAACATTGATCTTAGGGAATTTGTCAATCTTCCATCTTGGTCATTCATCCAAAATTGAATTTTCTATAAAAAGGAATTTTTGGCCTCATTTGACATACTTCATACATCTTGATCTTGGCATCTCTTGACATTGTGACTTCATGCTTTAGACATTCTCATACTTTAGGATTGCTTCATAGTTGCATACTTGCATTGTGTAGCTTTTTGATAGAATCCTTCAACATTTGCTAAGGACATTGTCATGACTCTACTTGCAGCAAATAGAGAAGATGCAATCAAGTGATTTATGGAGGTTGCAAAAATTTGGTAATATTGTTCTTATTTTTCATGTTTTTACTCCTTTATTCTTCATTGTTTTGCTTTGGGTTACTTTATTTATGCTCTAATATGCTAAGCTAGGTTTTTCCCTAAGCTACAACTAGTGATGGATAATTTCATGCATTTGGATATTTGGTTGATTATTGTAGCCTATCCATCACATTAGTTGCTAGTTGTTAGAGTTATTATTATTTGATATGTAATTTTATATGATGGGTAACTTTTTACATTTGGATATTTGATTAATCATTACACTTCAAAGATAGTTATGATAATTTTTTAGAAGGAATATAAGTTTAAATAATTTGTTCTTTCCCCCTTCTAAATAATTTAAACATATTTTGTATATTTTTATTTTCAAGAAAATTTAAAACTCATTCAAATATTTTAAATAAGTTTAGCTAAGTAATTAAGTCGAGAGGGATTATTACCGAGAGGCTTATACAGTGAAAGCAACGAAGGAATATTTGTGTAAATTTTTTGAAGCTGCATTGGAGTCATGTGCTGCTTTTGCTCAATCTTTACCTAATTTAAATGGTGAATAGTATTATTTTATATGAATTAGCAAAAATGTTGCAGGCTTGCATTTGAATTGTCCCTATCTAAAGTATTTCGCGAGATTCAAAATAGGAAATTTTGGTGACAATAATTCCATTTTGTATTCTTGCTTCGAGAAAAAAAAAAAAAAAAACTCCTATAGAGCCCTTGCAATGCCATCTCCCAACCTCTGCCATGCCTAGAAGTGTCTTGTTGCTGCACCAACTCTCCTCAACATAGCGATTAGGGTTGAAAATTTTAGCTGTTCTTTTGCTTTTGATAATGTTCACCCTAATTTATATTCACTATGCAAAATGAATTTTAAAATGGAGTCTAAAACAATTAGTTCGGCATATCAATTGCAATATTGTGGGTATAAAAATAAAATAAAAATGGTTAGGCACCAAGTTTTAGACTTACCGAAGAATTGAATTAAAATTAGAATTTGTTATTTTAGAGTATTAACTCACTATTATTTGTTTTGATCTCTATTAAAACTCATCTTGAGCAAATGATGATTAAGTGACTAATGTGAGGATATGTTCTCTACTTAAATGCTTAAAATTCCCCTCACCCTTCATCTCCATTTGATAATTTCTTTTAAATAAATTATTGTTGTTGAATCATAGTTTACTTAAAGATCATGTATTAGTTTTGGTAATTGTTCACAAAAATAAAATAAAATATAGAAAGCTTGTTAATTGCTGGAACCACTACTTTGATTATACATCACCATTTCCATGGAGAATATTACAGTAGAGTAAATAATAAGCTAATTAGAGTAAAAGAAAGTAAAATCCCCTTCCTTCATTTTCTTTTATCAACTAATGGTTTTGAAATTAGAAACTTACAATTTAAAAGATTTTATGTAAGAAACAAATAAACTTTTTAGGTTTAAAAAAAAAAAGTTTATAAAAAAGAAAATTAAAAAGGAAAGAAAGAAGTTACGTGAGAAATTTTTGAGAAAGAAGGGTAAAAGAATAAGTCATGGAATAAGAATTAAGAACATAAAATAGGGAATTTAAATATATCTAAATAAACATTTTAATAAATAATGTCTAAATATATTTAGAGGTATTCTAATGGTTAATTTTAAAAGAAGAGGAGATTTATATATATAATTATGTTTATATTATAATCTATTCATAATTATATTTAAATTTTTATATCATTATACTTATTAGGTCGAGAGGCCAGTGAAAGCAAGTTTTTGAAGTTGTATTGAAAATGACAGGCAGGTGGAAGTCATGTGCTGCTTTTGCTCCCGTCAGAATTTTGCCGATGGAGAAAATTGGTATTTTTTCATGATCTAAATCCTTTTAGATTGTTTCTAGATTAAAAATTATTGATGAAGTTTTCTTTTATATGTCACTGTGTATAATTTCAATCCAAAAACAATCTTATCAAGACTACAATCATAAATATACATTCTTTTAATGGAATAAAGTTGTTTATGGTGAAAAAATACAATCATTAATTAATATGTATTTCCACTCATGAATTCAAACAGTATTTTATTCCAATCACTATTTTAATATCAACTATGAGAAGTTAGATAAAGGGCTATTTAATGTCTAATTTGTTTCAAATTTATAAACAATTAAAAAAAATCAAATTTTTGAAATATATGGTAGATTCTTTACCATATGAATTGTTTATAAATCTAAAACAAATTATGCATTAAAGAGTGAAAATCATAATGGCAATTACATGTTGGCAAATATACGAAAATTAGAGCATGTTTCAATAGTTGTGATAACTTAGTTGTTGATATAATGTTCAAAAGTTGTGATAGTAGTTGTTTATATAATTCTCAATAGTTGTGATAGTAGTTGTTTATATAATGCCAATAGTTGTGATAGTAGTTGTTTAAATAATGCCCAATAGTTGTGACATGATTTTCCTAGCTTAAACAAAATGTATTCCTTTGATCTAAAAAGCAACCAATCATGTGATGGCACATCAGTGCTCAACTACCCATGATGTGAATGCACAAGTTTTGTTAGCACTTTTATTTTGGGCCTTTTTGGACATCTTGACAAAAATCATGTTGATGTGGCATAATTTTTGATGATGTGGTCCTAAAACAAAATTTATAAGCAAAAGCCCTGCCAAGTACGTTGCTATAAAAAATTGGGAGTGATTTGAAATTTTCATGTAGGACGAAATTAGGGTGCACAACTATTGGGTCCTCTCCCCTAATAATTAAAATTTTAAAGAAGATTTCAAATTTAATTTCTTAATAATTTTCATTGATTTAAGATAAATAAGTGTTGTTTTGTATACAATACATCATATAATTTAATAATTTTTATATTGGACAATGTAGTTATAAGAATAAAAGCTACCAGTTTTTTATAATTTCATAGAATTCAAGATATTATAATTAAATTAACTTATAAAAATTGTTTTTCTCTATACATCAATTTAATATTAGAATATTGTGATATAAAGAGGTCTATTGATTAGTCGATTAATTTTGGAAATTGAAAGTTTATTAAAAAGTATATACACAATAAAAAAATTAGCACAATTTAATATAATGTTTAATTTTTTTGTTAAAATCTTGACCAAACAAGAAATATTAAAATAGCAATTTATATTTATTCACATATTCCACAAACTCAATCTCTCTAGCATAGGCAAGCATATATGCAATATGTGATGTTTACTTACAATTATCTCCACTAAACATGCTTGTAAACTCATGACAATGATGTAAAAGCTTTTCTTGTTAATGGGGAAATTGGAAAAAAAGAAAAATTGTTTTAGTACAGAGGTTGTGTGCATTTGTGCGGGAATAAAATGAAATCATGTAGGTTACAAGATTTTGTTATCATTTGTGCAGGAATCTTACTTGTCATATGTGTGTTTTTCTGAATATTAGTCAACTTGTAGAAGCCCAAAAGGATAGGTCTCACCATTTAATATGGGACAAATACCAGACAAGAAGTGGTATGTGCTAGACTAGACTTGACATGGTATATATTTCTCAAGATTCAGCAGATTTGTTTAGAACATGCTCCTATTTGTTCAGATTTGTTCAAATAGCTTTATAGTTAGGGTTAAGCTTCAATTTGGGCTAAGGTTCAATTGATTAAAAATAGGCACCTTGCAAGGATATCTCTCAACATACTTTACATATATTTTTAAAATATAGGTATGCTAGTTACAGAGTATTTGAAATTTAATAAAATCACCTATTTATTGTAAAGGCATAGATATTAATTAGAACAATTTTTATTAATTATTATTGTAGACACATAAAATTTTCTAGGCTTGCAACTCTTAGATTATTCAACATTGCCCCTTTCATTCTTAATAATTAAATAATTTTTAATTATTTAATTATTTTCTAAAGTCATAATTCTTCTATTAATTAAATAATTTTAATTATTTAATTAATTCATTTTTATCTTGATTACGTCACTAATTAAGTCCCCTTCTTTTTAAAATTAAATAAATTCTTATTTATTTAATTTTTTGTCCACATTCCTTTATAATTAAATAATTATTTTAATTATTTAATTATTCATTGGCCTCTTCTCTCATAAATTAAATAAACAAATTGGTCTACTAATTTTGGAATTAAATCATTATTTAATTCAAAATGATTATTTTGTCACATTCTTTCTATAATTAAATAATTATTTAATTATTTAATTATTCATTGGCCACCTAAATTACACATAATTTTATTATTTAATTTCTTCAAAGAACCTCTTTGTCCAAGGCTAATCTTATCTTCCACATCAAATTTTATCTCGACATCTGACATCTACCTTGATTGAATTATCTCAGTATCATCTCAACCTTTCATTTTTATCATATTCTATTTTGATTCCACTTAGTCCATACTAGCAATCTCAATTTTGGCCATTGGATTACATTGATTCATTGACATCCAATTCACCAATAATCCAAATCAGACATTTTCCTTATAAGCCAACTTTCTCATGCTTCTCATTAGGGGTTGATTCTTCAAGTATCCTTACGCTATCAAAATCATTCTTCAGTCTTTCATCCATTTTTATTTATTGTCATTCATCTATCATCCCCATGTCAATGTTATGCTATTGAATTGAGCAACCGACATTCCTCCAGCAATCAACCTTCAAAATCTTGCATTCTCATGCAGGTGGAGAAGAGCCATGGTCAATCAAGTCTAGTTTGAAAATTGGTTTGCATTTCCTTTGTTTATTTGCATTTTCTTTCTAATTTGTATTTTCTTTCTAGTTTGTGCTTCATGGTGTTTGATAAGGTTTAGTTAATTTGTTGTTTTCAATAACATTAAATTTGAATTTTTCCCTATTTACATTGGTGAACCTATTTTGCGCCCAATATTAATTTTTTATGAACAATCATAAAAAAATTATAAAAAATACAAAACAGCTCCAAAAATTCTGATTTTTTGACTAAAGTAATATTCTATCATTCCAAATCTGCAAAAAAAAATTTGTGATCAGATCTGCAACATTTTGTGAGATATAGGTAAATATGTGTGAAACCCTAATTTTAAAAGATCTGTTATTTGACTAATAATTGTGTGTCCAAATTTGAAAGATAAAAGAACAGACCCCTATTAAAATTTAGAGAGCTTTCCAAAAATATAAACCTATCTGAAAAATTTGATAATTTTCTCTCAAAATTAATATTTTATGAAAAACAGAAAAAATTATAAAAAAATCAAACCAGCCCCAAAAAATCTGATTTTTTCAGATTGGAGACAACGTCTAGAGCTTCCATTCCAAAAATCAGATTTTTTGGGGCTAGTTTGATTTTTTTATAAATTTTGCGATTTTTCATAAAAATTAATATCATTAAATAAAATTCACCAATGTAAATAGGGAAAAATTTAGATTTAAAATGTTATTGAAAATAACAAATTAACTAAACCCTATTAAGCACCATGAAGCACAAACTAGAATGAAAATGCAAATAAACAAAGGAAATGCAAACCAAATTTCAAACTAGACTTGATTGACCTCCATGGCTCTTCTCCACCTGCATGAGAATGCAAGATTTTGAAGGTTGATTGTTGGGTGAATGTTGGTTGCTCAATTCAATAGCATAACATTGACATGGGGATGATAGATGAATGACAATAGATAGGAATGGATGAAAGACTGAAGAATGATTTTGACAGCATAAGGATACTTGAAGAATCAACCCCACCAATGGCTTATGAGAGAGTTTATTTATAGGAAATGTCTAATTTGATATTGGAATGTCAATAAGATGTCTTAATCAATGGCCAAAATTGAAAGTTATAGCATGGACCAGGTTAGGTCAAAAATTAGGAAATGATAAAGATGATATTGAGATTGAATTATGAGATATCCAATCATACAAGATTAAATTAAATAAAAAATGGTTTAATCGACGCGGACTAATGAATAATTAGATAACAAATAATTATTTTAAATTATAGAGGAATGTGACAAAGAATCATTTTGAATTAAACAATGATTTAAATTCTGTCTAAGAGAGGGATCCAAATTAAATAAATAAAATTTATTTAATTTATGAGAGAAGAGGCTAATGAATAATTAAATAATTAAAATAATTATTTAATTATAAAGGATCAGACAAAAATTAAATCAATAAGAATTTATTTAATTTTAAAAAGAAGGGGACTTAATTAGTGACGTAATTAAATAAATAAAATTAATTAATTAATCAAAGAGGAGAATAAAGATAAAAATGAATTAATTAAATAATTAAAATTATTTAATTAATTGAAGAATTATGACTTTAGAAAATAATTAAATAATTAAAAATTATTTAATTATTAAGAATGAAAGGGGCAATGTTGAATAATCTAAGAGTCGCAAGCCTGAGACAATTTTATGTGTCTACAATTATGAATATCAACATGTAGATAGTAAAACCTAGATCAACTATTATTTGCCAACAAGTCTAAGTTCACCATTATCATATCGGCGGAAGGTCTTGAATCCTTCGGTGTCGATACTCCTGTCTCCTTAACGGCAACGGAAAGGCAAATTGCCTTTCGGGAGGTAATGGACCAGCGTCTAAAATGCATCTTGCTCGAGGACGACTTGGCGTCGGTTGCAGCAGTGAAGATGGTCCTTGGAAAGGGACATTTAGAGCGTAAAGAATTCGCCCGTGACAATGCCCAAATTTCATCCAGGTTTCTCGCCTCGCTCTTGGATATTGCTACCCCGAAGACAATGGCTA
Source organism: Sequoia sempervirens (assembly GCA_007258455.2). Classification (NCBI taxonomy): domain Eukaryota; kingdom Viridiplantae; phylum Streptophyta; class Pinopsida; order Cupressales; family Cupressaceae; genus Sequoia; species Sequoia sempervirens. The sequence goes on along the minus strand of VDFB02290537.1, from coordinate 9,580 downwards.
AAGAATTGATGGTGCGAATGTTTCAGAATGACTTGCTCGGGGGCATCGACATTACTCTGAAAGCGGCTCTCTCAGGGAAGGGCATACCGCGCCCTGCGGACCTTGCTTCCATGTGGGAATCGGATGATGCGATCAAGATTTATCCTTATCTTCTGGATCTCAAAGGCCCCGAATTATCTCGGCATCGTAAGCTTGCAGAAGTGGCAGTGGAGTTTCTGAAGCAAAAAGTGAAGTTAGTGTCGGTGGAGGGAACGGACTGGGTGGAAGGTTTCATCTGTTTTGCAGAGGTTAACGGTTTCTGGTGATTTAGTGGGGAATGGTTGCTGTCCGTCAGGTTTTTTTTTTGCTTGTTCTTGTCTTGGTTTTCGCTGTTTCTTCGAACTGGTGATTAGTTTTTTGTAAATTTGTGGAAGATAGACTATGTTTATATCCCTTGTTCGGTGCTTCCAATATGGAACTGGATTGAACTCTTCCTTGTTAGTTTTTTGGCTGACTGAAGGTTATCAATGAAATTATTCCTGCATAGCAGACGATTGTATATTTCTCTAAATATATATAAAATCTTCACCTTACGGATCAAAAAAAAAAATATTATAAATATAAAAAGAAGTTTCAAATGAAGATAAAAGTTCTAATATAAAAATAAAAATAAAGATTTTGTTATATAAGTTTGTAGGAAGATGTCCTCCATCATTCAATACTAATTATACATTCATAAATTATTTAACCATTTAATATAATTTTATGTATATTAAATTTATTTTAATAATTTAAGAATTCACATTAAAATCGCCTAAGCTTTTCCTAATCACAATTGTAAAGCTAAGGATGTGAATATAGGGAAGAATTAATGCTCCATTTTCAAATAGTAACTTTTAGATAGCGGGGTCTCCAATATACTGCATCTTATTTGCTTTATCCAATAATAATAATTACGAAATTAGAACATAGGAATCATACAAATTTCTCGTAATCACAATAAGTAAGGCAGGAAATCTCAAATCTAAATTAAATTTCTTATGCCATGCTCACCTTTATATACATTTCAATCACTCTATTCTCAAACTCATCCTTGTTTCTATTCATGCCGCTCCTACATGGTTTAGGGGCAGAAAAAAATTGAGAAAAATGGAGAAAGGAACAACTAACCAAGAAATTGTTATTTTTGGTAAGAGAACTCGAGTACAAAGAGAAAATAGAGGGTGTGTTTCTGATGAGCATGAAAAAGAGAAAGGAGCCAAGAGGACATACACTAAATCTCTAATGTTCAAAATTCGTTGGAGACTGATTTGCATATGAGTTTTCTTCGAGCAATGCAACAGCTTGTAGTAGTCTTCAATTCTTTTATTATCCTTCTAGCTTGCTATTGATCTATTTTTTTTTTAATAATATAAATTTATCTCATTCATATTGAATCTCGTCCATCTATATATATATATATATATATTTTGAATCCTAGAGTTATTATAATGTTTGTATTCTATTTGTAGGGGCACCCCCCAAGCAATTGGTAAAGCTTATGGGTGTTCAAGGGCTTACTTTTTCTCAACTAAAAAGCTATTTGCAAGTACTGTTAAATTATTTTTAATTGTCCAATATTTTTTATTAGAGATTTTATTTTTCTGATTGTAATTTTTTTTTTTTTGGGTACAAATGTAGGGAAACACCATCAAGCTTGGTAAGAATGAACAAGGTATGTTTCACATCCTAACCTATCTTGGAGATAGCTTACATTTCTAAATATGTGTAAAAATAATTGCTTTTTACTATTGACAATTATAAAATGAAGAGCCATTTAACATAAAGGTAATTTTAAATGTATATTAATAAAAAGAAAGAATTTGAAATGTAATGTGATTCAGATCTATTGTTAGAGATTGAACTCATATCAGCTGATATCATTATATCAATATGTTTACTTATTTCATACTTTATATTTGATTTTTTTTTGTTCTCCAGAAATTCATCACTTAAGAAAATACACCATTTTAGATTTTTTTTTAATTATTTGAGAGCTCAGAGAATATTGTTCAACAATAACTTGGAAGTCCTTGGAATGAAAAAAGTGAAAGGAAAAAAGATTCAATGTTGATGGTTGAACATAGATCATTTCTGATGCCACATTCAAAACAAACCATTACCTCCCTCCCTCAAGAAACATGCTCTACATTGCAAACTTTGAAATACAAGAGAAACACAACAACATGTTACGAATTTGTAAGAGATAAAGAAATGAAATTCTAATATATATAAATTTGTCCATTTCTCTTTTCATTTGCTTCATAATAAATCGTTAGTTTTTATTTGTTTTTGATAAATGCAAGAATATAGATTGCAACTTCAAAAGCCGAGATGCAAGCTCCCTCAATCAAATGTAGGTTTATTACTTGAAGTTAGAGAGAAGTCACAAGTGATAACTTTAAACAAGCTTCCGAATGAAGGTGATTGCACGTTGTTCTCAAAGAGTAAATATGAAAAGAATCTGGGATGGCAAAAATTTATGAGCAGTGTAGATGACAAGGCACCATTTTCTCAAATTGCATTGGACTTGACACTCTAGTCTAAATATTTTCTATTGAAAACAAGTGCTGCAATGCAGATTTAGTCCCTGCAAGCTAGCAATAGCAACCATTATACAGCATAAAAGACAAGCATACAGAAAATAAAAAAGAAAGGAGGACTAAATGCTTACTGTATGGAACTTTAAGATTTAGTCCCTCTAGCTTGCTATTGATCTAGTTTCTAAACCATTTCAATAGAAAATATTTCAAAGGAACTTTAAGATTCGCAATAAAATAATTTCTAATTTTGTGCATTAACATTATGTTTTGAATCGACTAAGCATTTAATATAGAAGTTTCTCCCAACCGATTAAACTCAGCATTTAAAACAGAATCTTCTTCCACGGACGTTCAGTCTATTTTCCACGCATGTGCTTTGAATATACAGAATTGCAGATGGTTCTGAGACCTCTATAAATAGAGGCACTTGTAATCGATTAAGCAATGAATAAAATTTGCCTTTCTTTTTATTTGTCTTCTCTGCCTTCACTTTCCAGAGGATGAACTGCGTTATGTTCTCTCTCAGTTATCTACACGAAAATAATCTTCAAGTGATCTATGTTTAGGGCAATGTCTATCCAGTCACCAGGGTTCATTTTGACTGTATTTATTAATTAATTGAAAATAAAAAACGCATTGTATTCTAATTTTCAATAAATTAATAAATATGGTCAAATGTACAGTCTGATGGCTGCATAGACAATTCATATGTTTGACATCTGATAAAAGTTTGGCATACATATTTGCGGTGGTGTTACCATTTTACTTAGATCTGCTCCTTCCCTGTTGGATGGTTTTCACTTGAATCTCACTCATTAATGATATTGAATATTCTGATCCTGAATTTATCTGCAGCCTGAATGGACTCTTGTTTTTTAACAATACGACCTGTCAAAATATAGAAGTTTAATTGACATAAATACTTGAATTAAAAATGTGAAAACTCGCATAATCGCATTAGTAACGCCACACTAAAAAGCCTCTACATTTGGCAGGTTTATGATCTAAAGTGATAGTTTGTATTTAATTAGCGTCCCCTTGGGAAACACAAAAACGTTCCCCAGCTTTCACTTTTTGAGAAAAAAAGGCTGTTGGAACTATCCACGAAACCTGAAGTACTTTTCCTTCCAATATGTGAACCATTTCAGTGGCTCTGGGGTGTGTATGAGGGGACACTTTTCCTTCCAATACCGTTGTAGCAATCGCACCCACGCTGAACGGGTTCCCTGATGCGTTCAAAGCCGATGTGGTGAAGTGCTTTGCAGAGGTCTCACTCGGGCTCAAACAAGGAAACCCATTTATGATAACTGCAGAGGACTTGGTATCGGTTACACAGAAATCTGCTACGCATCTGGATCCACCGTTCATACAATGGTGCGATTATATTTCCTCAACATTCCTTCTGTACCTTTTTTTTTTGCCGTGGTTTTGATATCACTGTGAGGTCTAGGATCCAATACAGAAATGATAATAGAGAATTGCATTTCAAATGATACAAATAATTATATAAAACATATTATTATGAAGAATTTGTATAAGAATTGTATTCCAGTGAATTTGTATTGGCTTCTATAACTATTCATGTCGATAATTAACTCTAAATCAATTACGTGGAAGAAAGTTATCAAACTGAAAATATATTATTAAATACAAACCATCCCTTTAGATCATAAACCTGCCAAATGTATTTAGTGGGGCCTTACAGATGCAAGTTTTCACATTTTTAATTCTAGTATTTATCTCATAAAAACTTCTATAATGTGACTCGTCATAGAGGAAGAAAAATGTCCATGTGAACTGGTGATAAATTCAGGATCAGAATGTTCAATATCATGAATGAATGAGATTCAAGTGAACACCATCCAATAGGGAAGGAGCGGATCTAAGAAAAATAAGAACACCGTCGCAAACGTGGATGCCAAACTTTGATCAGATGGAAAACATTGAACACCTAGGAGATTATTTTCCTGAAGGTGACTGACAGAGAATATAACCCATCAATAGTGAAAAAGGAATCGTTGACACTTGTCTTTATGTTTCCATTTCAAAACAATTCTAGAGAAAAAAACTTAAAAGTACATTGTTAAGCATAAAGTCTGTCGTATGGGTTGTAATGGGCTTCACATTACAACTCATTTGCATTCTATGTTACTGCACAAAATTAGAAATTATTTGATTTTGAATGTCAAAGTTCCTTTGAATTTGTCCTAATTAAGTCTACGAGACGTTTAACAGTTGAAATGCAAAAGCAAATCTGCAGTAACAGTTTTTTATTACAATTAACATGGGAGTGCTAAAATCAAAATCAAAATCATCAATTCCCTACAAATCCTTGCAGCACGTTGTTTTCAATAAAAAATATTAAGACTAGAGTGTCAAGTCCAATGAAATTTGAGAAGATGGTGCCTTGTCATCTACACTGCTGATGAATCTTTGCCATCCCATGAGCTTTTTACATTTACTCTTTGAGAACAAAGTGCAATCAACTTCATCCCGGAAGCTTGTCTGAAGTTATCACTTGTGACTTGTCTCCACCTTCAAGTAATAAACCTGTATTTGATTGAAGAAGCTTGTATGTTGGCTTTTGAAGTTGTAATCTGTGTCCCTGCATTTATCAAAAACAAATAAAAATTAAGGATTTATTATGAAGTAAATGAGAAGACAAATGGACAAATATATATATTACAAATTTCATGCTTTATCCCTTACAAATTCGTAACATGATATTGTGTCTTTTTGTATTGAGAAGTTTGCAATGTACAACTTGTTTCTTGAGGGAGGCAGGCAATGGTTTGTTTTGAATGTGGCATCAGAGATGATTCTTGTTCAATCACTACCATTGAATACCTCTTCCTTTCACTTTCTTTGTCCCGAAAAATCTATGGCTTCCATGTTATTGTTGAACAATGTTTTCGGAGCTCTCAAATGATTTAAAAACTTATCTAAAATGGTGTATCTTCTCAAGTGATGATTTCCTACCCAAAAAAAATAAATATAAATTATGAAATAAAGTAAACAAATTGATATAATGATATGAGTTGTAACAATAGATCTGAGTCATATTACATTTACAATTCTTTCTTTTTATTAATAAACATTTAAAACTGCCTTTATATTAAATGGGTCTTCATTTTATAATTGTTAAAATACACTAGCAAAATATTACTAGTAAAAGGAAATTATTTTTACAAATATTTAGAAATGTAAGCTTGTTGTCTCCAGGATAAGTTAGGATGTCAAACACACCTTGTTCATTTTTTCCAAGCTTGATGGTGTTTCTGTACATCTGTACAATCAAAAAAATTACAAATTAGAAAAATAAACTATTAATTTAGAGAAAAAAAAAATCTCTAACAAGAAGTCATGGATGATTAAACTAATTTAGCAGTACTTTCAAAAAAATTACAAATTAGAAAAATAAACTATTAATTTAGAGAAAAAAAAAAATCTCTAACAAAAAGTCATGGACGATTAAACTAATTTAGCAGTACTTGCAGATGGCTTTTCACTTGAGAAAGGGTAAGCCCTTGAACACTCATAAGCTTTATCAGTTGCTTGAGGGACACCCCTGCAATAGAGTCATAACTCTAGGATTCAAAAAAATTATACAAATAGATGGATGGGATTCAATATGAATCAGATATGATTCATATATAGAATAAAAGACATATAAACATAAAAGTAAATCACCAACCATTTACAAACACAAAAAACCAAATAAAGAAAAAAGTAGGAATAAATGCTTACTGTATGGACCTCCAAGTTGTTGCAGTGCTCGAAGAAAACTCATGTGCAAATCAGTCGTCCAACGAATTCTAGACATTAGAGATTTAGTGGATGTCCTCTTCGCTCCTTTCTCATTTTCATTCTCATCAGAAACACACCCATTGTTTTCTCTTCCTACTCGAATTCTTTCACCAAAAATAACAATTTCTTGGGTACTTGTTCCTTCTCCATTCTTCTCCATTTTTTTCAGCCCGTAGACCTTGTGAATAGAAACAAGGATGAGTTTGAGAATAAGGTTTTTGAAATGTATATAAAGGTGAGTATGGTACCAAAATTTTAATTTAGATTTAAGATTTGTTGAGTTGGCTTATTATGATTACGAGAAATTTGTATGATTCCTATGTTGTCACACTAAATGTTTTTATTTCATTATGACAAGCATTGGATAAGAGGTAGTATATTGGAGAGCCTACTATCTAAAAGTTAATATGTGAAAAGAGCATTAATTCTTCCTTTTAATCACATACTTAGCTGTATCATTATGATTGGAAGAAGTTTAGTTATTTTCATGTCAATTTTTAAATTATTAAAATAAATTTAATATGCATAAAATTACATTAAATGGTTAAATAATGTATGAACGATCTATATAATTAGTATTGAATTATGGAGGACATCCTCCTACAAACTTGTATTCCAAGTCTTTATTTCTATTGTATTTTAAAAATTTCATCTTTTAACTTTATGTATTTATTATTAGTTCCTGCCAGGGAACTATAGGCAACCCCTATTGCTAAACAAGTTATTAATAATATTGATTTTAACAAATGAAAATTCAATTTTATTTTTTATTTGACAAATATTTCTATATAATTAAAGTAAATATGCAAATTATATCTTAAATGTAATTGGCTTCAAAAGTTTTGAAATATGTGTGCTGCTACTGGCACCGGCATTAACGGGGTCTTCATCCGCAGCACACATAGTTGCTACTGGCGCAGGCAATTGTAGCCCATTTTGGGGCTTCTTTTCTTTCACAAAGCCCTTCGCTGCGAGTTCGAGAGGCTTCACAGGGATGTGCTTGCTATTGAGGAGGAGAGACATTCGAACCCTGCTCGACGGCTACCACTTTTTGAGGGTCATGTACAAGCACCATAGCAATGCAGAGGATGAGGTGATGCTCATGCTTTTGTTTCTCATTTATTTTCTTTTTACTTTGCAAATGTTGTTTTTTCATAACTTTTTTCAGATTCGAACCCTTGATTATTTCTGTTTTTCCCTTTTACCGTGAATTTTTTCTGTTCCAATGTTGCCTGTGGCAGAGGAGGTGCCCGATTTCCCTCGAGGTAAAATAGTAGTTATCATATTTTAACAAATTATCCTACTAAATTTATTAGGAATTTGCATTATGTTATGGCTTAACGTGGGTTTGCGCAGGGTGCAAGCGCGCTGAGCCGAGGTCGATGCCCTATTTGATACGGAGGAGCAGAAACAGCCACTCTCGAAGAAGTGCAAAAAATCAACAAAACCATCATTGAATCCGTATGAGCGTGAGGGCGATCCCCAGTTCCAAATTGGGATTACTGGCAAATTACCAAAATTCGTTAATACTCTCCGCTATAAGGTATGTAATTCACACCCTTACTATGTATACGCAAGGTCTATAGAATAGTCACCATAAAACTCCACCATAGGATGACTGGGATACCCACATCCACCGGTGACAATACTTATATACAAATAGAAAATCCTTATTTATCTACTCACATACCTTCACTTAATGGCGTCCCTAACATTTCCAGTACCACCGCCAGTATAATATATGTAACTTAAATGGTATATTTTAGGGCGTTAGCTAAAGGGACTCAAATAATAGGACAATATAAGGTATGGATTCATTCCAGAGATATTTGAGTATATACACCGTCTCATTCAGCAATTATTACATTTTTGAGACTCTTCAGGGTATATCATATTCTAGCTTGTTTATTATGTAAGAAGGGGTCTTGGACTTTGTTTATATATCCATAAACCATTTCTCACGTTCCATATATTTTGATGTCTAAAGAAAACACGCTTATTTGAAACAACAATATCATTAATGTGTCAGTTACATTTTGGTTATGCTGGCAGCAGCTATGTATCAGTTTTGTAAGAATAAATTAGTAATTCATCAATTGCATATCAATAATGTTGCCAATAATTATGGGTCAGTTACCATTGGTTGTGCACCCACTAAGGATTAGTCAATTACAATAGAACTGACCTTACAGGTGGGAAAATGAATTTGAATTCATTTACAGAAGACCTTAAGCTTGTGATAGAAATAAAAGGCTGTAATCAGCAATAGTGTTAATTTTTTGGCTTGAAAAATTTGTGCAGGTAATTTGAGGACTTTTTGTGGCTGAGTGAAGGACCCATACTGCTCTTGGATTGGGCCCAAGTGGGAGTTAATATCTTCTCAGTAAAATGTTATGTGTTTGCATGCTATTTGAATGTGTTTGTTGATAGGCTAGAGATATTATCTTCCATATTTAGTGTTGCCCTTGTTGGAATGTAAATACTATTATTTTCAAAGTTTTAGAAAAAGAAAAATAAAAATAAAATCAAGAAATTTAAATTTAAATTTTCTGTTGTAGTTGTTTGTTCTATTTTTATCTATGATAGATTTGTTTCATAAAAAACATATAAGAGTAACCTTCTTAGCCTTTAGCCTTGTGTGAGTACCAATAATGTCTTAAATATCTGCCACTCAAGAAGGGGAAAACTGGAAATTGAAAATTGTTCTTTGTTGAGAAAGTTGTTGTCGATTCCATGGATGACTTCTCCGCCACTCACAATCTTTGCTACAGTACAATGTTTCTTTTTTTTACAATCCTTTTCATGGTATGATGTTCTCTATTATTGAGAAGCCATCCACCTCCTCACACTTCCTTGGTATCAATAATTTATTGAAAGCAATTTGCACCACATTCACTATTATGCTGCATTAACAGAGAATCTGCTTAACATGGGGTCATGCTTACCAGGGTTTAAATTTGAGTCATTAGTGCATTAAGTGCACCATTTTCCCACTATCTCACATTTTCCTTGACTGATATTTGTAATCTGTTGTTGTTTAAAAAGGAAAAAATGAATTACGAGTAGTGAACTTTGTGCTTTGTTGCTATCTGCACCATTTTCCCACTATCTCACATTTTCCTTGACTGATATTTGTAATCTGTTGTTGTTTAAAAAGGAAAAAATGAATTACGAGTAGTGAACTTTGTGCTTTGTTGCTATCCTCAAAGACA
>VDFB02290536.1:0-64761 GCA_007258455.2 Sequoia sempervirens | reverse complement strand
GCTCCCTTTATGACATGTACAGCTCCCAAAAGTGATGTATGGCAGCTTAATTCAAGGTGGTGATTCCCTTATGCAAGCTGCGCTGATCATATAGTTCTCTCAAAGGCTGCAGCAAGTAATTTCTTTAGGCTTTAAAGCCTCTTCTTAAACTTTAACTCTCATATGAGGGGTTTTAAAGGCGTACAGCTCCTCTTCCTTTATCAGCTTAGGAAGAATGGTACGACTAGGCAAATCTCAGCTGAATATAATATTTTAGATTTATTTTTTAACCATATCACACAGCACAATAAATTTCTGATCTGTCTCACACTTGCACACACAGCACTTACAAATTTATGCTTGCAGGCAAAACTTCCATAAATTTGTACTTGATATTACGGAACCTGCAACCTTGAACAATAACTCCGTTTGATCCAAATCCTGATTTCTCTGATTAAATGCACCTGTGAACTCTGAGTGAATTCACCCTGGATTGTTTGAGTTGGTTTTTGTCCACGAAACCAATATTGCCTTAGGGTTTTCATCCCAGGCTGAATAGCTGAACAATAGCTCAGACTCCCAAAGAGGGTTTCATCAAAATGAATAACCAAGAATTAATCAAATGAGTTTCCACAATCTTCATTTTAAAAGTTTAAAACCCTCCTGGAACTTTCTGGAATTTTAATTATAAAAATCACTTTTTAGATATTAATTCTTTTTTGCTCATAAAAGTGACTTTATAATATTTTACTTTTTTGACCCCAAGTAAAGTCACTTTATAAAAATAAAATATTCAACTTAAAACATAATTAATTAAATACAGGTTGCCTGGAAATATTAATTTAGACAACTTATTTTAATTAATTAAATTATTTCTTCCCCTAAAACCTGGGCTGAAAATGGGGACATTACAGTTATACACAGGTTACAAAATCCTACAAGGTTTCCCAACTACACTTGTAACATGTTATAGAGAATATCATATTAACCTATTCCTTATCACTGAGCATCTACTATTCAACAGTCCTAAACACAACTTTGTACCATTTTGATCACACAACTCCACTAGGGTTTTAAGCATAGCATCTCTACTTCTGCATCTATACCCACCACTTAACTTGCAAGCCATCAACAAAAAAACCTTCCTTTTGTGTAATTCACAGTCTTATCAAAATAAAAAAAGCAAAGAGACAGTGACTTACCAATATAACAAGCAATTTAAATGTTACCAGTGAGATTCAAACAGATAAGAAAGATTCCTTATTTTTTCCACTCCAGCAGGTATATCACCTAGTCCAAGACCAATATTATAGAATATAGGCTACCTTAATGCCCAATAACCTCCACCTTTTATGATCAGAAAAATATCTATTAAGAACAAGGGAAATGAGGTAACAATACAAAACAAAGAAAGCTTCTTGAAATGCCCTCTTGGATCACAAATGTAAGGATCCATTTTGAATGCAACTAGGGTTGCATTAACATTTTCTTTATGCAGACACATTTTCAGCAGGGAATTTGCCAGGGCTTTGCTTGGAAATTAGGCATTAATGAACTAATAAGAAAAATGCTTTTTCTCATCTCTTCCAAATGCTGAACACCAACCCATGCCAAACTCACCCCTGGTTTCGGCTTCATGTATAGTGGAGTTCCCAAGAATTAAATGCTATTTAGTAATTTACTGCCTCTCAGAATGGACTGCCAGCACAATCAATGCACTAAAATACCAAAAGCAATCCCCAAATATTAAATAAACCACAGTTCCTGCCAAGGAAGAAAGCATGTCATCATGCTCTCAAAAATACTTAGTGAAGGCTGTAGTTTAGGCTAAGTATTTACTTAGTCTTAAAATATTTCCAAGCTAAGCTTAGTTTTAATAATTTCAAACTCAAAACCAAGATAATCATCAACATAGAAACCTTCTACATAAGCCTTAATAAGACTAGGTTCTGTTAAGCAAGGTCAAGATCAAACACACTTGGAACTTTCACAACAAATGAACAAGTAAAACAATCAAGAAAATCCTAGACATAGTCTGGTATATCATGTGTTCATCACAGAGCCATGTTGCATTGGTGAAACTAGGATGTTGCCAGACCCCAATAATGCACCACCACACCTCACGGTGGTGTTGTTGAACACATGTACCTGCACAGTGAAATTGATCCAAATCGGCATCCATCCAAGTAAGTCAATACAAGGATATAATCATATGTGCTAACCATCGGATAATCATCTCAGTGAACATAATTTACTTGCAACTATTTAATATCAAATTCTGATATAAAGTGTCTTGGGAGGGTCTTGACATTTAATTGATCAATTGTAGCATGCAGAGTACTTTACAAAGTTGGATTTAAAGTATGGGTATTACCAAGCGCATATCAAAGAGGATTATTTTTGGAAAATGACATTCAAGACAAGGCCAGGATTTTTTTTGTGGCTAGCACTTCCTTTTGGGTTGTGCAATGCACCGTCAACTTTTATGAGGCTCATGAATGAGGTACCATACCCTCTTATTGATGAATGTGGATTGTCTACTTGGATGACATACTAGTTTTCAGCAGGACATATGACAAGCATGTGAAACAGCTAGAAAAGATATTGCAGATTTTAAATGAAAACAAGTTTCTTTTGAATGTTAAGAAATGTGTGTTTGCAAAGCAATCTTTGGCTTGTCTTAGTCATGTAGTTGAGGATAGTGTAATCTATATTGATCCAGCAAAAGTTGAGGTCATGGTGAATTGCCCCAGATTTGGAAGTGTCACCGAAACAAGGAGCTTTGTAAGGGCAGTTCAATATTTCAGAAAGTTTGTCAAATCTTTCTCTTCCATAGCAGATCCTTTACATTCCATAGAAGGTCATGGAAAGGGATACAAGTGGGTGGTACATAACAAAAAGCCTCCAAGGAGTTGAAGGTGAACACAAGCAATGCACTTGTGTTTGCTCTTCTGAATTTGCAACAACTGTTTCAGGTGGAAATGGATGCTAGTCACTATGCTATTAGAGTTCTCCTAATGCAAGAAGGTAAGCCTGTTTGCTATCATTCACGGTTGTTTCATGGATCTGTCCTTGTATATTGATTGCACTTATGACAAAGAGCTCTATACATTATGTAAGTGGTGAAAAAGTGGAAACACTTCTTGCCAGGGAAAGAGGCAATTGTTCACATGGATCACCAACCATATAATACTTGCAAGCTCAATCCAAGCTTTAACAACCATGGCACTACAAGTGGTTGGGGTTTCTTCGGCAATTCTAATTAGTCGTCAAGAATAAGAGGGGTGTAACCGACAAACTTGTGGATTTGTTGTCTAAACCACGTTTGTTGACAACTGTAAGCACTCTTTCTCTACTTGAACCCTTTACAAAGGAATTTAATATGGAGAACTATAAGTAGGACAAGGATTTTGGAGAGTTGTATCAGCAGATTAGAGAAGGTAAGAAAGAGGATTTTTCTTCTAAGGTTGATTTCTATTTGAAAGATAGGTTGCTCTTCAAGTAAGGAAAATTATGTGTTCCAAAGGAGAAAGTAATGATCTTTTTGAGGGAGGCTTATACCTCAAAATTAACTGGTCACTTTAAGTTCACAAAGACCATCTCCAACTTGCAATAGTATGCGTATTGGCCATATATGCAATCTGATGTTACAAAGTTTGTTTGAAGTTGCAAGTTATGTAGTTTATGCAAACCAAGCAATCAGAATTTAAGATTGCATCAGTCACTACCAATGTCTTCTCATCCATGGGAAGTATATCAATAGACTTTGTAGGTGGATTTCTCATGTCAAAGAAAGGGCATATATATCTCTTTGTGGTGGTTGATGGATTTAGCAAGATGTGTGTTATGATCCCAAGGAAGAAGACACTAATAGGCAAGGTTTTTGCTGATTTGTTCTTCTCAAATGTTTGGTTACATGTTAGTTTCTTGAGAGTATCATATTGGATTGGGATTCAAAGTTCCTTGGGGAATTTTGGTACACCTTATGAGAGAAAATGGACACTCGATTGAAAAGGTCCACCACTTTTCATACATAAATAGATTGGAAAATTGTGGTGGTTAATAGGAGTTTGGTGCAACTGCTACATTGTTATAATCAAAAGTATCCAAGGACATAGGATGAAAATCTTGCATATATTCAACACTCCTAAAAGTGGGCTATAAACTCTTCAACAAATTTGTCTTTTTTTGAAACATGTTTTAGTTATTTGCCTCCAAGCTCGCTTGATATGGTTGTAGTATAGTCAAAAGAAAGTGAAGAAAATTTTGAATTAGAGGTTGCGAAGGCTGGAATGTTCATTGACCATATCTGACAAATCCATCATTAGGTGTAAGAGAGTTAGGACAAATACAAATGAAGGCATGATCAACATTGCACTAAAAACAAGCTTAAGGTGGATGACAAAGTTTGGTTGTACATGGGAATGATATGCTACAAGGTAAACTATGTAAGTTGAAATGATGGGCCCTTTGTAGTTTTGGAAAAGGTCAGTCAATAATAACACATTTTGACTTGATTTACCACCTTATATGAAAATATACTCAATAGTTAATGTTGAGAACCTCCATTTGCTTGAGACCTTTGTGTTTGGATGAGGATGAAGGAATGTATTTGCCTTCAGTTGATGATCTCACTCAAGTGTTTTGGACGAATTGGAACATGATACAGTTCCCCAGAAGGAGGACATAATCATGTGGGGGGTTCATGAGACATTTTGGTTGCATTGAAAAGACAACTTCTAACCCAGGCCAAATGGTAACCAAAAGAGGACATAGGGAAGAAATTCCCCCACCTGATGAATACCTGAGCTTGTGGGGACCAATGGAAAGGTATGATCCCAAAATGGATATAAGTTGCAATTGAAAGGTTGGTTATTTGTCCATTTTTAGTCAAGAAGTAGTTTCAGCATTTCAAGAGTACCTTCATAATGAAGATTGCTTTTTGTAAATTTTTATAGCTTAAAGAACTTTTATGCAGGCCAAAATTCAGACTTGGGATGATCTGGAGCATTTTGGGGAAGAAAATTGACTTCTTTTGTGCTACCAGAATGAATGCATGTAGACTGTGACAATTGCAAATTGCCCCATGGCAAATCTGGTGATTTCATCACAGGTAAGATAAGGGTTTTGATGTTCCATTTTGACTTCTGTGCATTGGTTTTCATTTTTTGAGGCCAGAGGAATGTGTGGGAGTCTATAATAGTCAATTTTGGACTTGATGCAGGATGTTTTCCTATTAGAGTTTCATATTTCATTGTATAGCAGGGTTTTAAATTGTAGACTTCATTCTAGGTTGTACAAGCTCTTTATCCATGCTTGGAGCTTGGTTGGATGCATAAGAGACATGCTTTAATGTATTTGATTTATCTGACAGTGGGGACGAGGAGCTATTAGTTCTCTCTTGCTGGAGTTTTCTCCCAGAAATGTGGTTTCTCCATGTTAACAGTTATGTTTATTCATTGGCATATCTTTCTTTGTTTTTGCTACATGATTCTATGCTTGTGTGATGTTTCTACATTCTGCAAATCATGTATTTTCAAGTGTATGTTGAAAGAACCATAACTAGGAGGTGTTTGTGAGAAGCAACTAGTAGGATATCTATTGTTGATGAGCTGTTTAAAAGTATTTCACTAGTTTACAGATCAGTAACAATGGGTTATTCTTTAGAACTTTTCTTTTCACTGTGGGAGGTATGTTGAAGTTTGGGAATATGCAGAGCAACATAGAGAATGCAATGAAGAGAGTATGGTGCCTTTGAGGTGAAACCATAAGAGATAATTCATAGTTATCTAGGTTGGAAAAGCTGGGCCATTTGTTTCTGAACTTTTAACAAGCCTTGCAACAACGATTGCTGACCTTGGACTCCACCATATACATATAGTTTTTGAATCTGTGGGGAAATGATTGAAGTAGAATCAAATCCACAAAATCGAGATGATTATCTTCAAAGGTTAATGGAACTGGCAAATCAGAATGTGCTGAAATTAATTGTCAGACAAGCAAAGTATTGAGTTCCTAAAAGACTAGGAAGTTACTAGACCAAGGCTTAACATTCTGCAGAGAAAAACAAGTTGACAAGCTCCATTGGGACATTATTCCCGATCCAGACATCATTGATCTTCATGGACATGACAAATGTTTCTAGAAAGTAGGAGGAAACTCTAAGCAAGTATTGAGGAAACTCTTAGTCATGGTAGTTATGGATTTTGTTTTTGTATCATCTGAAGTGGTTCTATGGACAAATAAGAAGAGGAAGAAGAAGAGGAGAAGAGGAAACAGAGGAGGATGAAGAAGATGGGATGAGAAGGAAGAGGAGAAGGCCAAACCAAGGATATCTTGCCATGCACTATCAGGTAGGTATTGATACCCCAAAACCTTCAAATTATTTGGAGTTATAAAAAATAGAGGGGACAGTGATGGTTGATGGGCTACCATTAGTTGCTCAAAAAAATGTCACAATATCAAACTTATGATAGGGGACTACCTTTTGACTAGTCTTATTTTTGCCATTCCTATGGGGAGTTGAGTTATTGTATTTGGAGTCCAATGGCTCCAAACTTTGGGCACCATCAAGATGAATTTCTAGTAGCTCCTGATGTGCTTTCATTCTGAGGGTAATGCATGCAAAGGATCCACAAATGGTAAGCTTTCATCAAATGCTCAAAAAAGATTCAACAGGTTTCAAGGAAAAATTATTTTCTCTCGGGACTACATCATCACCACCAAGAGTTCTGGTCTAAGGGAAAATCTATCCATGGCACCAAAATGAATGAAGCAACACACCTGCTGAATCATGAAAAATTGCTCTGCTTCTTTTTAAGCTGTTTGCGCCTATGCTCTTCTTGTTTGGATGTGTTTTATGAACTCGGTGAGTCTCTAATTTAAAGAAAACCTAGTCAGCCTTTATTTGCAATTTTTGGTGCAGAGCTATATATAGACGAGCAGTTTTCTATCTTTGGAAAACAAAAGTTGTGTTCCTCTTCATATGGGTGGATGCCTGCACTCTGCTTTGCTTGTTTTCATTTTTTAAAACATACTTGACTTCACCCTAATAGCAGCACACACCATATACCCTGACTGCATCCTCCAAATTGGCAAAATCTGCTTATGTGTTCAGAACTTCAGAGGTCTGTGCCTTATCATGGGGGTACAAAGTTTTGATTTGGAAGTTTGTTTCTGCTGTTAAAGGGCACATGTCATCATCGCCTTAAGAAAGTTTTGGAAACTCTAATCAGTCCACGCATCAGAAGGGTGCTCTACATATAACAGATGCCTCCAAACTTTGATTTCATTTGGTTTTGTGTTAGGAATGTGCTTAGCTACCTATTTGCAGTTTTTTTTAATTTACAAAAACATGCATTCCCCTTCATCGGTGTGTAACATCAAGTGTATACTGCAATAATACATTGCAGAAATATGGTTCATAATACATGTACGTGTGTGTCCTAACACAGTAACACAAACTTTGTAATTTTCAAAATATGATAAACCATTCAAGGGCATGCACTTGGCAGAAATCATGAAGATCTAATCTCCAAATCTCAGTCTACGCCCTCTACAGTGCATGACAAGACCTTGACTTCTGATCTTGTGAAATGATTTGGGCTTCAACTGTGCGCATGCCCATGCATTGTTATGCAGGTTTCTTACTTCAAACACCTCACCTTCTTCATTATGTGCACTTGATTACTAAGATACAAGTCTTTTTTCCACTCAGTGTTATACATTGGATACACAGTGACTGCAAATAGACTTGCAACTTTCACGTTGAAACACAAATATTTGACTACCATTCCATGCCATGACAAAATGAAAATATCTTAAGCTCATTTCCATTGTTCTTGCTAAGCGACAGATAAAGACAACTAAAACAGCAAAGATTGACAAGATAACTGCAATGTGAAGTAATTGCATAACTGCTTAGGTTGACTTTGTAAAAACTATATTGTAATTGAAATTTTGTCATCTATCAGCATCTAGTTATTAGTTATGCAATGTGAAGTAATGATTTGAGTTTGAAAGATGTGCAATGCAATGTAATCAACAATATGAATATAAACTACAAAAATCTATTTTCTACAATTCATTAGTTAAACTCTTTATTTTATTTGCTCTCTATATCTCTATGCTATGGAAATGCCTTTCAATTTCAAAAAAAAAGTTTTTATCTCTTGTTCTACAATTTTTTACGTTTTTTTTAAATCCGATTGTTTCCCGATTTTTTCAAAAAATCTTATACTTTTGGTTTGCCGATTTTTTCCCCAAAAGATTTTTTACTGCTATGAAATTTCAAATACTCCATCCCCACATTTTGAGACTGTTGTACCATTGGAAATGAGGTGTGGGATTGTTTAAAGTTATCGTTGGTCCTTTTGGAGGAGTCCTTAGGCCTTTAGGACTCTTAAAACTCTATCGCCTAGCTTTTGTCTAAATAAAGAAGACAACTTAGAAGCACAACTCCCTTTTTTGGAGTCATAGGTTACTAAAAGGGTGACATGTTCATATATGTGGGGTCGTGCAAGCTCATTTCCCCTAGCTGCCATTCTAAGGGAAGTTTGCATAAATCAAAGGATATTGCAGCAATGTTTTGGTGCTAGCTTTTGAAGATTTTCTTTGAATATAAAAATGTGACATGGGAGTCAGCTAAGGTCAATGGCCAACCAATAACAAAAATCTCCCAGGCTTATAGGAGATGAGCAATATAGAGGATACCATAGCTCTTGAGGAGACAATAAACACCATCCAAAGGGAGTTTGCAGCTAATTCTGGAAGCATCAAAATTATCTGGAAATCCAGCATGGCAAATTGGATGATATGACCAATATAATCTGCTGTTCACATCAGATCTAAAGGTCAGAATATTGCATTTATTCCCAGCCACATATATACAAATTGAATTGTCAAACATTGTAGTTGGTTAATTATATTTTTATCATAAATTGGTTTATCTCGGGAGTAGACATTGTATCACCATATGGTAAGTGTAAATATAAACTCCATAATTGTGTTGTTATCTCAAACTCCCAATATGTCAAACAACTATCCAAAAACAAAAACAAAAATAGATGGGCACATTATAGAAACAAAAAAGACAACAAAAACTATAGAGTGACAAGGCAAAGCTTTGAAACATGACCTTTGACTTGATGGAAAGACCATATTTAGCTTGAAATTGAACGCAATATGAAAAACTTCATATGGGTACAATAAACCTTAGGGTTTCTAGTTGAAATTACTTAAGAAGTGAAGTTATGTGTTGAAGCCTAAATAGGTTATGCTTGTCTTATAGGAGATGCACAAGACAAAGGTGCAAAGATTGGAATCTTGAGTAGTATGATGCAGTTTGTTTGAAGTTGTGTAGTAGTCCAATAGATCAATTAGGTGTCATGCAAGGTTAAAAGTCACCACCTAGATCTTGTAAGGAATCATGCCTTAGGATCCGTAATCTAACACACTTGTACGATAAAATTAAAACTTTAAAATTCATACATAAAAGTAAGAACAATACCATTTTGAACCAACAATTTCTTTTCAAAACATAAATAAGAAACATTTATTGCATCCATAATCTATTTCATTTCAAATGAAATTACAAAGCATGATGAGAAACATACATACATACATACATACATAGCCCGTAGGCTTTTGACACCAATAGAAATAAGAAGGTCCAGGAATTCGTCCTGTCAAGCTTTGGATCATCCGTCGGGTGCTCGTGGAGGAGAAACATCACTCGAGCATTTTTCCGCCAACCACGGACTTATAATGCGGTCCCCCGCACGATCATTTTTCAATGAACGGCCCTCCCTTCGAAGAAGAGATTGGTTGGGTAACCTTTAATGACTACCAACTGGACATAGTGCTGTGATTCTACAAAACTAGCTTTCGTGCTAACGGCAAATCACAAACTAGGTTGTATTTCGGAATCACGATGAACTGACAGTGTAGTACAACAACTAAATGGTTCCTTACACTACTTTGGCCAAAGTGTTTACGTTCAACGAAGAACATAGGTCATACGTCACATTCACGAGCCAGGTTCAACTTGACTTAAGGCTATCTTAATTCTACGCGTAGGTTGGTCTATCGGGGTAGTCCGTACCCTAGACTTCCTACAACATTTACTACTGGAATGATGAATCTATTTAACAAGATACTACAACAAACGCCCTAATTCAGGATATATTCATCCTAGGGATACAATAACTTAATTAAGTTGTTTGTATTAAGTTGTAGAGTATATCTTGCAAATATTCTTGACTCAACCCTAGTATCTAATATTTAAACACAAGCATATGCTCATTATATAGAGCCATATAAACACAATGCAGATTTCTTTCATTAACTAATGAAAAACGAACATCATTAACAACAAAAGCCATGAAAGACTATATTTATGATAATGGTTAAGATACTGTTATTCTTTTTAAATTCATTCTTAAGACAATCATACTCTTTTCTTTCCAGTCAAGACAACAATTTAGAGACCTATCAGATTACTCTAAAATAGTAGCAAAATATGAAAAGTAAGAGTTTAGCATGCCTGTTTAGCTTCCACAAGATTAGAAAACAGCCCTTTCGCTTGCCTTTACTCAGACCACTTTCAGCTTGGATTCTTGAAACCAAAAGCTCAACACAGTAACAGTGTAATTCCCAATTACTCCTCTTTTATTCAAAGCTTACTTTTTAACCAGCAAATTCAACTTCTGCTCTTTTGATCAGAAAACACCTTTCCTTAACAAAATACTTCACAATTTCTCTACTATGGCGAATTCTCCCTTTTGCTATGAAATGCTCAAGAACTTGATAGTAAATTCGTGTGCCTAAGAATGCCAAAACGCAGATATATTTATAGGTTAATTTTAAAACTGTTTTCCACCTTCTATGGCGCCAGGACTGCCAGCAGGTTGAAGAATATTTCAAACTAAAAACGTGTATCAAATTGGTGAGGGTTTCGACCTCCATGTTTGACAGCAAGAAGTTCATTTTAATTTGAATTTGTTTCAGACTGTTAAAACTGTGACAACTTTCAACTGGCGCGTTTTTACAGTTAGGTTAAATGCCAAGTTTCATTTCTGACTTCTTCCTTGCTCAAATGGCGTACAGATTTCATTTTATTCACCAAGCAAGAGATGAATCGGCCATTTTCAGACGTCTGGCCCTAGTCGCGCGGTTACCTGCGTGTTTTTCATTTTCCCTTCTGTATTTTCGCGTTTTTCTTCTTTATTTCATTTTGGTAAAACTTTAATATTTTAATAGAGTTTTCAAAGTAAAAATGGCGCATATATGCAGGCTCATATTTGAAGATTAACACTTCAACGAACACATTAGAAAAATCCGCGTTTTCTTATCAATTCGTGATTTTTATGAAATCCGCAATTTTTAATTTCTTCCCAGATTTGTATTCGTGCTTTACAATGTTTTAACTTTTATTTCATTTGATTTTGACAAATCTTTTATTTAAATATATTTGTTTATTATATTAAAATACTTACATAATATAGTTTATGCATAATTATTTAAATTATCAATTTAAATAATATTATATACATTTTAAACTATATTATATTAATATTTTAATATAATATTAAATATATTGAAATACTTAACATTATATTAATACATATATATTCATTTACATTATACGTAAAACATGTAAATTAATATATATGTATTCGTATAATTTCAGAGGCAAGATATCATTACAATATATAATTCATTTATCTCGTTAGCCGTGGGTATGTATACTTGTATATATATCTGTATTTATACTATATGTATAAGTATCCATAAATACATTTATATCGACACATACGTATGGCATAACCATCTGCTTAATACGTTTGTATCGACATGAATGTACTTATGGGTACTTGTACATATCGTATTCGTATGTACAAATACACATATCCACCTCTAACCAGAACTTATCATTTATAAGGTTATACTGGCAAGCATCACTTGTTTACACATTCAGAAGAAGACACGACTCCTAATGATACGAGACAAGCCTACGGATGACTTACCTTTAACCAAAACAATGACTTAGCTTACTCAGTTCTATGGCTTGTGTGTGTATGTCCAGTTGGTATCCATTACTGTTTACCCAACCAAGTTCTTCCCCGAGTGATATCTCTCCTCTGTCTCGAGGTACAAACCTGTTTCCTGCAAATCATGAAATGGTAACGGAAGTTATTTGCTCAAGACCAAAGTAATATACATTAAGCATCGTAGAAAGTTAGAACAACATTATTTCATAACTCAATATGCTAATTTCATTCAAGATTTACATCAATAGAAGCATCAGATAAAGAGACAATCATTTAGGATACATCCAATTGATCACAAGAACAATTCAATTTATTCAACAGAAAGATTCAACATTTACAATGTACATCCTATAAATAGTAGCTATACAATCGGGGTGTAAATGTGATCCAGAATGGTTAAGTTTGTAGGAGTTGGATTCTTCTAAGTATGTTGCATAATTAGTAAATTTGGGTGCAAGAAGGCTAGAACCCAACAAGATACATAATGTGGTTGTGCATAAAGTTGGGTTGCAAGATTGCTTGATGTCACACTCTTGCTTGCTTGCTTAATTGCAAAGTATTTATTTCATAGGGGTGCGGATAAGCATATATGTGGGTGCATGACAAGTGTTACATATATGGTCATTGAAGAATATTCTTGCCTTAATTTTTCCTTGGGTTAGTTTTCCTTAGTCTCTTAGGAAGTTGCTACATAGGCAAGTGGGTCCAACAGGTGTTTATTAGTCAAGCTATTTTGGAAGATCTATGGATTGCAAGCTGAAGGTTTAGTATAACTTGAGATCCTTCACAATTGTTAAGCAAACCATGATAATCAAGCAAATCCTAACTACTAAGTGTTTTGACAAATCTGAAGATGGAGTTGCCAAAGATTAGATTACCAATATATGTGTTGTAGTTGTTAAGACGCAACAACTTGTCATGCGAGAATAAATGCATGCAAAAGCCAATTGGTGGAGGTAATCCACATGTTGAGCGGGTACACTAGAATTCAAGCTCTTTAGAATATCTTAAGATCATCATCAATGTGCGAAGCCATTTTTGAGATGTTCCAAAACTCTTGATGTAGCTTGTCAAGTGTGTGAGACTTTGCCACGTGACCCACTCAAAATGCTTAGAAGTATGATGATTAGCAAGGTGTAGTAATATCGAGTAGAGTGGTTGAAGTTGGGCCTAATTAGGCAAAGTGCAACACGATCAAGTAGAGTGGTGGAAGTTGGGCCATGTGTTAGTGCATCTCATTGATCAATTAGCAACATTGAGACAGATTGGGAGATTATTTGCTATGTGAAAGTCTCACCTTGAGATATTTCAATATTGTTGGATTGAGTAGAATGATAACTGTTGGGGTGGCAACATGTGTTCAGGATTAGGAGACACTATCTATAGCATTGAAGGTTCATGCTGTTAATGCATTACCATCAATCACACCACATGAATAGCGCTGATTGAAGCTGGCAAGTAGTCTAGCGATTAATTAGTTGTGGGAGTACCGCACCTAAGCACAAACATTAACATTAAAAGCAAAGATTTTGTTCGAATTTTTGGTTAATTGTTAAGGATAATATAGTGGGTGCCGCAAACAAGTAAGATGCATATGTTGGACCAAGTCTCTTATGGTATAATGGCACAATCTTTAAACATTGATGTATCTCAAAATATGTCTTCTAGTAGTTCATTGGTTATTTGCTTTCAAAATGGCTGTCCAGTGTGTTTATTTACATGAAGTTTTCATTATCTTTGATATTGGTCAGGTTTGGCCTAAATTGTCCTCTAATTTAGATACCCCATTAGAGTACAATGCATCTGAAAATATGTCTTCTCATAGTTTGATTTGTCTCTTGCTTTCAAAATGGCTGCCAAGTGTGTCTCTTTACAAGTTTACATCAGATGGGTTTATCTCTAATATTTATTAGGTCTGGTCAAAATTGCCCCTTGCCTTTGATACCCCATTTTGTTTTCTCATGCATACTAAAGTATTTTTGTACTCTCTTTTCTGAAATTCTGTAGCATCTTTCTCAACTGGTATTTGCCTTGTACTTCATGTTTTATGCTTTTGTTTGTCCAACAACATTGTAGTCCAGTTCTCTATCTTTGTTGGTGTTTGGTACTTAATACAGCTTTTTCATTTTATGTTTCACTTGGGTATATGCATAGACCTGTTGGAAATATTGTCATTGATGTCAAGGGTATATAGACATTTGATAATGTCATTGATTTCAAAAGTATATAGATGATTGTTGGAAATTGTCATTGATGTCAAAGGAAATTAATATCATGATGAATGGCATTGAGTATGACAGAAGGTAGCATATTTGAAGGCGAGGACGAGCTTTCTTCCATGACCACCAAAGAGATTATTAGAGTCTCATAACATGATTCTAGAGACAACCAAAATGTTAGAGAGGTTATGAAAAGTGTTGATTATTATATTTGTTTTATTAAACGAGGATGTGGTTGATGTTGAAACATATATGACACAGCTATGTGGAGACATATTTGGCAAAAGCCATTAACATAATGTGGTAGAGATGTAGTCAAGTTTTTTATTCACATGGATGCTTATATACATTACCATATGAGAACTCTACGAGGGTGGAGAGTACGGTCTCCATAGCAAGAGAGAACTTTGGAGGGTTTGGTCTACCCTGAGTCACATTCGTAGTGCAGCAAGAATGTCCACAACATATGAAAGAAAGAAAATTCTGGAAAATATACTTCATGTGGCTCCATACAGGATGCATTTCATGCAACAACTCAAGGATGTCATAGAAGAACAAGAAAGGAATATTATGTTGCAAGATAACTCAAGAACCATATCATCTGAAGTTAAAATGATAATCAGTAAATCATAATATTTTAAAGGAAGAGTGATTAATATTACTAAGGCAGTGAATTAATTAATAAGGGGCAGCAATTTACAATAAACAAAAGCAGCGATTATATTAATATAAAGACAACAATCATATGAATGAAGCAACAACAATTTAAAGGTTTGAATTAGTTTACAAAAGGCAGCATTAATGTTTATAAAAAAGAAAGAAACAGCGATTAAAGTGAAGCAAGGAGTATTTAATATAAACAAGCAACTCATAATGAATAAGACAAAAATAAAAGGCAATTGGGAATAAGTCTAAAAGCATCGATGCATAAAGGCTATTAATAAGAATTATAAAGGCAGCGATAGACATGATTAAGGCAGCAATCCCTTAAATAAATGAAAGGCAGCGATTAGTTTTTTTAAATTTCTTTTAAAAGACAGAAATTAGTTTAACCAAAGGTGATGTCTTTTTAATATACATCTCTCTTCAAAGAGATGCCTCTCTTCATGAAGGCATAAAGATATAAATAATGATTGAAGTATTGCAGAAAAGATGAGAAAAAAAGTAGAATGAAATAAAAGGACATCAAAAAGGAAGTGAGTCAAATATCCATGAAGGAATGAAAAGAATATTTCTGATTTACTACAGCAGAGTTATATATATCTATGCTCCACGGACTTTCGGGGATGGCAGGACTTGTTTCCGGTACAGGGGTACTTTTGGGCCATTTTTTAGGGGACGACTGATAAAAAAATAGGGAAATTTTTAAAAATATAGAGAAATATCAAATGTTCATAGCATAACAATTAACATTGATAAAGCATTCATCATAGACATTGTAGAAGCCTAATACATAGCATTAGACTTGAATTGAGATTTGAAGATTTGAATTTCACATGAGAATCGACAACAAATTGGTTAGGGGACATTTCCTGGCCATCCCCATGTCCTTGTACCGTTTCCTATATGGGAACGGGGGTACAGAGCCATGGGATGTGTCACCGTGGAGCATATATATATATATGAAGAATATTGCAGACTTATGAAGAGTCACCTCTCTTGGTGAAGAGGTATATTGAAATAGCATAAAAAGGAGATGAGTGAGAAGTGTGAAAAGTAAAGAGTTTAATAGAATATCCTTCCAAACAGTGAGTAGATTTATGGAATTGTATGAGCAGATTTATGAAGACTCTATGAGCATATTTGTGAAGACTTCATGATGCAGATTTGATATAGGATAGGCAGTTTGGATAAAGGAGATATACATATTTGATGAAGGCTATATGCAAACTTGACAAAGAAAATGCATATTTAAAAGAAATATATATGCAGATCTAAAAAGAATACATATGGAAGTGATTGTATCGATTTTGTGAAGAGCGTTACAAGAAGATCATTAATAAAAGCAGCTTTGTATGAAGAATTGAAAAAGAAGATATATGAAGATATATTTGGAGATCATTCAAGAAGAAGAGTGGTATTGAACAAAAGATCTAATTGACCATCATCCATTGAAGAAGCAACATTCAAGGTGGAACTTTGTTTTGGAAGTTGGTGCTTCCTAAAGGAGAGATTGGTGTCTCTTGTCAAGTTGGTGCTTAGCTGTAGGGGTTGGTGCCTACAAATACAGAAGTGGGAGTTTGGTGTTTCCAATGGGTTTGGTGGTCACAAACTGAATGAGGGGTCGGTGCTCACAAATTGAATTAGGGGTTGGTGCCTCAAGAATTTGTAAAAGGAAGTTTAATATAAACAATATTTTTGCCGTGGTTTTCTCCTGTAAGGGTTTCCACATAAACCTTGGTGTGCTTGTGTTCTTAATTGTCAAGATCTTGCATGGTTATTATTGTTATGATTAATTAAGTTTAAATTGGTAAAAGTTTGAATTATACTAATTCCCCCCCTCCCCTCCCCGCCTCCTCTTCAATATAATCATGTGCTCATCAAGACCTAAGTAGGATTTCTTTTATTATTTGTAATAATTAAAGATTGTTTATAACAATGTCTAAATATTCTTGTAATATAGTTAGGAGTACTTATCTACTTGGGAGTCGAGTGACTTGTAATTCAGTTTCATATGTTCTGATTAGTTGTTAGACTAGATCGTTTGGTTAGACTATCTAGTCCACTAGCCTATCTAAAGGGCACAAGTTTTGTACTTCACAAGAGAGTTTTGTTAATAGAATTTTCTTAGCTATTTGAGAGTATTGTGAGATGTTTGTTAGTGATTTGGTTTGAGGACATTTTGATCGTGTGGCTTGTTTAGAAGTAGTTGAAACTACAACATGCTATTAGAGTTGTAGCTAGCCAACTCTGTTTTTAGTCTCATAGGTGCATCTCATGTCCTTCTTTCTGGTTTAATTCTTTTTCAAAGCTATGTCAGATTTCTTCAGCGTCGTCCTTGAACTGTTTGAGACATCAAGCCAGTTCAGCATTAGATGGGGGTATTGCTTCCATGGTGCGATCCATTTGTTATCCTTGAGACCCTGTAGTTTGAGAGTGATGCTTGAGCACCTTTTGCCCTTTGACATGGGAGTTTTGATGGCTGGTTGCCCATGTTATCCACCAAGATGGAATGGCTTCTTTAAGGACATTTATATTTTTCAGCATTAATCAACATAATCATGTTGTATATGAGTGCCTATCTAGGTCTTTTTGTGGGGACTCATCTTCTCAATCTTTTTCTTTTACTTCTCTAAGCTCAACTTAAGGGGGAATGATAGTGTATAATACTAATAAAAATAAATAAATGTTAAGTTTCGCTTGGATTATGATTTAGGCTAAAGTAAGCATTATTTTAATATTTGCGATAATCAGAAATGTTTGGAATAGCATCCTAAATGTCCTAATCATCTAGTTAGGAATAGTTATATACTTGAGTGAGATGTTGTAACTCAGTGTTGACTACTCTAATTTATTGTTGTTAGTAGTTAGATTAGATTGATTGGTTGATTAGACTGAGTGTAATTTAAGAGCCTCTTAGACAATTTAGCTTGCTTTTCTTAGTTAGACTACATGATCCACTTACCTATTTAGGGGGAGCATATTTTGCAATTTAAAGGGTTCTGCTAATAGAATTTGCTCCTCCACTATTCTGGTGCAACGTCAGGAGTTCATTAGTGAGTTGATTTCAGGACATTTTGATCATGTGGCTTGTTTAGAAATAATTGGAACTTCAACAATTTTCTCATCTCTATTTTATACTCTACTTCAGAAAAGTTAGAAGGCATTTGTTGTATTGACTTGCTAACAATGTTTATGGATTTTGATGGTTTGAGGTAATTTCCTTTTTAGTGCTCTCTCTTGATGTCACTTCTAACACATGGTCAGTAATCATTTTACATTGACGTGATGCTGATTTAAATTCATTTTGGCCCATTTAACTCTCTATGGACATTACCAGGTTGAGTGAATGTTTGTGTAGACAATACATGCATGTCACAAATTCACATAATGTAGATGTATGAATTGGATTACCTTTAGATAAATAATATATTAAATTATTACGTTAAAGTATTTTCTTTCTGTCTCTAAATTAGCTTTATGTTGCTGCAGCTAGACCAGGATTTGAAACGCCGGAGAGGTCTTCAGGGTCCCAAATGGAACCTGTTCCTCTCACAGAGGATGGTATGCTTTCACCAAACTTTGTATTAGAAGATCCCGATTCTCACTATATTTATATTTGTAAAAAACATTCCAAAGATGGGATCTTCTTCAACTAATATAATGAAAGTTAATTGTTTATAATAAAGTTGTACGTGTACTTATTGAACTATGTTTGGGGTGTCACCTTCAGCTAATCTTTAAATCATAGTTGGACAAAAACGTTTTACTGCATAAAAACATTAAACCACTCTTTAATCTTGTTTTCTTTAAAATAAGATTCTTGGTCCTACGGGTGGTATAGGGGTTCCCATTCTGATTTTAAGTTACTAGTTTACAGTTTATATATCATGTCTTTATCCCTGTTTGTTCCAGAGACTCCCTTTATATTGTGAAGTTCCATGAATGTATTAATATGCCTTATATAATGAAGAGTTGATATTCACTTGAATGATTATGATTTATTCCTATGATAAAAAATCAACAAAGTACTTCCAGGATTTATGTTACAGAATTTCTTGACATTCTATTTGTTACTGAATAAATTAGGTTGAATCTTTGGTTCTTGTGGGTCTGTGAAAGGACTTTAGTTATTCTGCTTCCAGTAGGTAGGAGAACTCATTCATGTATGATGTAACTAGTATCAATCATGCCCAACAAGAGACAGAACTCTTCTGGAAGGGCTACATGTGAAATGGCTTGCCATCAGCCAATGTAGCATCTAATTAGCTCACGTTAGAATCAACTGGGGTAGAAAGCTAAGATCGATGAAGGTTATGCTTAAGGAAATGACCTAGCATCCTTTTATGCTACTTTTCATGAAGAGGATCAAACTTTAAGTTCATTCATGATTATAATATTATGTCTGGCTTTTAATTATGGTTTCAGTCTGTAATTTCATGTGTCATCTTTAGGAAATTGCTAGTAAGCAAGGATTTTTTCTTTTAGAGGCTTGAGATAAGATCCGTAGTTTGGAGATGGCTTGCTGCATAGAGAGAGTTAATTAGAATTTACAAACGGTCAAGTATTTGGTTTTGTCTTATCCTCTCTTTCAATTATTTTTATTTATTACTATTTCTTATGGTGTTATTAGATTCTATATTCTACAACAGTTTACAAAGCAGAACCTGTAGTCATTACAACTTAGTATACTGAAGCCTCATGCTACTACCATTAGTTGGTTGAGGCTTGACACTTTCTGGGATTGCCTTCGGATAGATTGGTCATGTTCTAAATGTCAAGTGCCGACTTTTCTTATCTGTATGCTTACTATTTCTCTTTTGCATATGTTCTCACGTTTTGTGCATGTTTGGCATTTTTAAGAAAGTGACAGGTTCAGCATGTGCCAAAAATATTACGAGTGTGCTATGGAAAAGTGGGACTGACTTTGGTATTGTGGTTGAAATGCCATTTGACCCATTACTCTAATTTTGAGTGAAACTTGAGGGGTGAGGCTTACTTACATCAAGTTTTAGGTGACTGTTTTAAAGACCAATTATCAAACTTCGTTTAATTTATTGTATGCTGTTAGATCTGTTATAGGGTTGGTTAATTTATTTCCATTCTATGTCTAAAATGCCAACATGATGTTGGTTTTCTTTGTATAAATACATGTGTCATAGGGTTTGCTACATGTCAACCATAAAAGTTGAAATTTGACAAGTTAGAAAAATAAAATGTTTTGGTTTGCCCTAGATTTGTAGGGAAAAGGCCTAGTTTTTGTTTTTTAATTTTTTTTTTAAAATATTTAAAAAACACATTTATATTAGGGTTTCTTAAATTTCTTTTTATGAAATGAACCCTAACAACATGCAAAAACATATCACTAGCTTCATTGGTAGTTCACATGTATTTATGTGATATTCATCAGCGGTTCATGAGAGTCTATTGACAGTCTGTTGACCACTTGTAGTATTGTTTTGTCTTGTGGTGGGTCTTGGAAGGAGGCGTTGACTTTAGCCAAGGAATTGGAAGCAACATAACTCTAATCATGGACCCTACTGTTGGTGGAGGATAAGCTAGATAAGAAAATAGAGGAGGCTGAAAGGAAGCTAAGATAACAGAAATGCTTCTTACACTAATCTATGAGAGAAGTGAATGAAAAATACAATCAAGCAACTGTAGGAAATAAATGATACACAATAAAAGCATGATATAGTGATACCTTGAGAAAACCCTTTCAGGAAAAAATTCAGCTGCCAAAACTTGAAACATTCCCAATAACACTAACAATTACAATACAACTCTAGATTCAAGATTCATAGGGGATAATACCAACCATCTCTAGCATGCAATAAATAGAAATGGAGCGAACCACAAACCATCCGGGTTTTCCAAAACCACAAGTTAATCCCATGACCCAAGAATTGCACCCAAACCAAGGGCCCAAATTTCAACCCACATATCCCATGATGAGTCAACATGTTTTTTTAGAAGAAGCTCTTGCATTGTCATAGCCAACTCAGCAACTTGGGTGCTCTATTATCTCCATTCAAAGATGTTCTATGGGTTGTCATAACATGGCTGACATTCCAAGTAAACAATGTAACTCCCCTCATGCATGTTCTCTAACACATCATATATTATCTTACATCTCTTATGCACTCTTACATTATCATAGATGATCTCACACATCTTACATGACAAGATATTCACTTACACATGTTATGCAAATGCATACACATGGCAAAATGAACAAATCATAATGGTACACCATTTCCCATGAGGGCTCACAAATAATTAATAAATATAATAAATCTACATTAGTATTACAAGGTGTATGACACACTTATCCCAACATCACTCGACTTGTCATATACTTTGCAAGAGCAAAAGGGAACAACACCACTACCAACTATTTGTTAGGGGCTGAGAGAAGCATAAACTCACTACATCAACTGGATTTCTCTATAATTAGTGTATTTGCAACAATCTCCAAAGTGTCAAGTTTTTCATGCATCACCCATCCATCCTCCACCAGGCCACAAATAAAATGATACTAATTGCCAATATGCTTTGTTAATGTGTGAAGAGTTGTATTCTTTACAAAAGTTGATGGCAATTGGATTGTTGCATCCAAACTACATTGCTACAAGACTCGATGCATCATTTGAACACAATCTTTGAAGCTAGATGGCCTTATAGGCATGAGTCATTGTGATATACTTTGTTTGTTTTGATTGGTTATGAATCTTCATCTCCCACAATTCTTAGGGGTCCACCATAGGAGTCCAACCAATGACAATAGAAGGAGAGGAGATAATTTTGTTTCTTTACGTTACGCTTTTCCCATGGGGACTTGTGGACAAAGTGACTGCAATCTATCTCTTGCTCATCCAATTTATAGCACTAGCAAATAGAGTAAAGACATAACCACTTGTAGATCTCTTGTTATTGACATTTCTTGCTTAGTTAGAGTCCACATCCTCCAATATCCATTAGGTGTTATAGATGACTGTAGGACCTCTACATGTTGGTTGTAGGTGACTTGTAGAATCTCTATAGTTTTTGATATAGGTAAAAACAGGTTTTGAAGGGACTCGAAACCCTTTACAAACAAGAACAAGGTTGCAGAAAAGACAACCTGCAGCCAACCAAAAAACCAGCTCCCAAACAAGACCCTTCAAGATTTACATTTAGCACTATTCTTGTGGGAGCAGAGAGTCATATCAAAATAAGGCCTAGAGATTTTTGCTTTCTTGCCCTTTACAGTAATCCAGCCTTCTTCCACTTGCACTGCCTTATCAAGCCAGGCCAACTCACTATTATTTTGAAGATGAATGCATGCCGCCATAGTCTTAGAGATTTCATTGTTATTCCTTTGTGCAGGCAAAGACTTATCTGAAGAGTCGCTAGACATGGAAGCCGTGGCACTATCTCCAGGACTGGCCGCCTGAGACCTAGTCACTTGCTCAATAGGGGTAGCCATAACAGCCCCACCATTTGAGATATCTGAAGGGGATGCCCCAAGACCTTGTGATTCAGAAGCAACCACCTCAAAAAAACTCCTATATTGATCAGATTTCTTCTCAACCGTATAATGTTGTTGTGAAACACCATTCCACCAAGTAGCCTTCTGAGCTTTTTTCTCAAATCCGCATTGTGCCGCAACATGTCTTGTTTTAAAACACCTTCTACACCGGAAGGGGATCCCTTCATAATCCAACGATTGGATCCAAGAACCCTTAGAAGATTTAAGTAAAACCTCTGCAGGCAGTCCTTTTGAAACATCAATTTCAACTAGTATACGGGCAAAGGTGGAATGAAAAATGTTAGAAGATTCATCATCCACCAACAAAAAATCACCAAGGGCTTCGCCCACATCCTCCAGAAGAGGGTCACTCTAGAGGTAGAGGGGAAGATTAGGCAACCGAACCCAAATCGGGATCTTGTTAAAAGTTTTAGAAACAGGGTTGAAATCTGAGTGCCAAGGCTTAATCATCAACAAATATTTGTCCTCCCAGCTAAAAAAGTTATCACATAATATTATATTTCTGTCCTGAGCATTATCAAACTTAGTTACGAAAAACCCCTTAGCCATGGGGAAAATATGAACTTTACTGGAAATCAGAGGCTCCTATTCAGAGGTGATCCAAAAATGCAGTTGAGGGAGGCTAGGCCAAAAACCCCTAAATTGACAAATCACCCCACGAGCGGAAAGCTCAGCAGCAATATCATTTATTTCTTCTTCTGTCTCCTCTTTAAGCTTCATAGTTGTGGAATTGGAAACCGGAATGAACCCTCCAAATGACATCCTCCCCTGCCTAAAACCCGCCTTCGAAACCTTAACATTCGCCTTAGATTTGAAGCCCTTAACCCGTTCTCCACCAGACCCCGTCGCATGGGGGACATTCTCTGCAGTAATTGTCGGGCATCCACAACATTGACCGCCTCCAGCGCTGATATCACTTGCGCTAGTGGCCTGCAAACCATCCACTCCAGCATTAGGGTTGCTGCTCGCGCTTGTTGCTCCGGCATTAGGGTTTCCGCTCGCGTCTTCCGGCATTATTATTTAATAGTTAGTTTACAAGCCTATAGAATCTCTATAGTTATCATCGCCACTACTACAAGTTGTTGGAATGTTACATCTTTAGATAGTTTAGAATAGGTTAGTAATAATAATAATAATAATAATAATAATAAATTAGCATATAAATGTTAATTTATAAACAAACAAATGTTAGGTGAATGTTTAGTAGTAAATAAATAAAGTTTGTTAGTTTTTGGGAAGTTATTCTTATAGGAGGTTATTCATGGGAAATGCAAAGCTTTATAAGCCAATGCAATGTAATGAGATATTTTCCCATTGAAGTCAATATATCTTTTTATTTTTGCAATGGTTTAATTTTTACAATTTTTTTTATATGCTCTACCTTTTATCAATATGGTATTAGAGCAATCTGATCTTGTGTTGTGTGTTGTCAATCTCATTTCAAAACTTGCAAAGGCGTGGGCAAACATACTAGGCATTCAAACTGTTGGGTTGTGCATGAATTTTCATTTCTTAATGGAATGGAGAAATTCAAAATATTTTGGAAAGGTGATGAAGAGGACAATAAAACTCATAAATCATATAAGGATATAATTAGTACTTGATGAGCAGTTTGTCGGAGAAGAAAGCATAGAAAAACAATGACATGATAAATAGTTTTCCTTTAAGTGTGAGAAAACGACTAAGACTCTTATTATTTCTTCATGAGTAGCCATTGATTATGTATGCAAAGGATTGACATCTATTCAAAGGAATTGTTGTTTGTTGAGACCCATGCTCAAGTTGTCATTTTTTTCTTTTTTTAAACTGTCATCTATCACTATAACTTCTATTGTCTCACACTCTCACCATTCAAATATGTGGAACATTCACACAGATTTAGATCAAATGATTGTTGAACAAATCTCGGTTGTTTTTGTTGTTTCCTAGAGTATACATTGTTGGCATTACTTATGTGTTCTCCCTGTGACATTATGGTTGTTGGAGTAAGCTTGAAGGCATGCTAATGATTCATGATTTGTGTAAACCACAATTTGTTTGAGGTATGTACTACAAAGATCATGTAATATAAAGTTTTTTAAAGGCGAGGAGTGCAGTTAAATGAATATAAGTATATAAATTTTTAATTGTGGAGTGAATAACTTAAATTTCTTTAAATATTGTACTAATGGCATTAGAGAGTTGGTAATTGAACTTTGGTTAAAATATTGAAGTGCAAAGTCAGATATTTAAGTACTGTAATATATCTTTGGTTGCACTTTGAATATTGTATTTTGGGAGATATTAGAAGTTTTGTAAGAAGTTATTAATGTGAAGAGTGTGAACCTAAGGGGAATTTTTGAGCAAATTTGTAAAAGATACACAATTGTGGAAATTCCTTGTGCACTAGGATATTCCTCAATTGCGGAAATTCCTTGTGCATTGGGATATTTCTCAATTGTGGAAATTTTTACCCCAATAGGGATATATCCAAATACCCCTAAAAATTTTCAGTGGAGAAAATGCCCCCAAAATCTTCACAGTGGAGAAAATGCCCCCAAAATCTACACAATGGAGAAAATGCCCCCAAAAATTCCACAATGGAGCAAATGCCCCCAAAATCTCTGCAATGGAGAAAATTTTCCAAAATCTTCACAATGGAGAAAAGGCCCGTAAATCTCTGCAATGGAAAATGTCTCCTAAATCTTCAGAATGGTGTAGAAGGGCATGGGTTTTTACAATTTCTACAAAAACCTTGTTTTCTTGTTGTTGACAAGTGTCGATAATGCTCCAAAATTGTAATTTGAGGCATGCAACACATGATTTCACGCTATAACTTGTAACTAGTGCTTACATGATTGGATTAACAACTAGATCTCCAAGTTTCACTACAGATTTGAACTAGAGGAATGGCCTAGCTTCCAACAACTTTGAGCATAAAATTAGGTAAATTTTTAGGAGTTACTGGAATGCGAGTTGGGGAACCAACATGAAGCAGGAGGTATTTTATCATCTCGAGCTAGCTTTTTGCTCAAAGATATTCATTGCATGAGAAGCGTTGGCTTCTTATTTTTGTCCCTTCATGGAGCAAGGGAGGGCTTGGCATTTCATGGAAGAACTTGTGGGTGCAATTAGTGTATTCACTTTTGATTGAGATTGTTTTGTACAACAGAGGAGGGATTGGTTCTCACGAGACTGGAGAAGGATATTGACACAGTCAAAGGAGATGTGGGCTCTCAAAGGAGAATCATTCTCTCACGTGCAACACTAGAGGAGGGATTTTGACACACTCAAAGGAGATGTGGACTTTCGAGGAAAGTGGTTCTTTCATTGTGCAAGAAGGATGGGGACATTTTATGTTCTCTCATGTTGTATAAGATGTTTTGCAGGTTTGACAATCAAGAGATTCATTGGAGTCAGTTTGGTGTTTTTAGGTAAGTGAAGATAATTGGTGAAGGCACTTCATCAAAGTCTCCAAAAGGGTTGTTGTGTTTAGTCCTTGCAATATTTCGTCACTCGTTCAGATTGATGTAGTAAGGGGGGAATATTGAAATATTATATCTTTAGATAGTTTAGTAATAAATAAATAATATTAGTTGTTAGTTTTTAGGAAGTTATTCTCATAGGAGGTTATTCATGGGAAATGTAAGGCATTATAAGCCAATACAATGTAATGAGAATATTATCCCGATTGAAATCATTTTTCTTTATATGCTATACCATTTTTCAATACAAGCATGCTCCAAATGACTTGTGGTACCTCTATAGGTTGGCTGCAAGTGACTTGTAGGGCCTCTATAGGTTAGCTACAAATGGTTTGTACTTGTGGTGCTCATAATCGACCTGAACACAATGCAAATGAGTCTGACTCTAGACAACACATTTAATTGCACCCTTACCAAGAGGTACTCAACTAGTCACTTTTGCTCTTGTGGCAAGAGCTAGTTGAGCAAGGGTGGAACTTATGAGTTGTTTTGTTCATGAGGAAGCAAAATGCCACAGGTGATGGTTATTATTGTGGTCTATTTGTGTGGTGTTGAATGGTTGACCCTATTTTTATGATTAACCAAATGGAGTTTAGAAATTAACTCTTGCAATAAGTTCACGTTGTCATTTCCATTTTCTCTTTATGATTTTGATGTCATGTTTTGTTTCCTCGCAAATATGTTTTATACATTGATCCTAAATTTGAAAGGTTCTTGTGATACAAGCCCTTCTGTTTTGTTTGATTTGTTGGAGGATTTGTGTTTGCTTTTGAATTGTTTCTTCAACAAGATTTTCCTAAATTCACAAGTTTTCCTTGATCTCATCTAATACTTTCTTGATCTAATCTTCTCTCACTCTAGGGTGCATTGAGTGTGAATACTAAATGAGGATGAAGTATGAGTGTGTTTGTTCATTGAATGCCTCATGTTAGGATCAAGGGCTTTCCTTCTCTTTTTTGTTTGTAATTTTATGAGTTCTTTATATACAACTAGCCTAGATGAATGCAAAAACTAAACTAATCTACTTGTGTTTTTTTTCCAAAATCAAAGAACGTAATTACTATGTGCTTGAAATGAACTTTTAAATGGATGCAAATCTATGACTTTAATTAAAATGTAATTTTATTTATTTTTTATTTCGATCTTTTGGGATAATGTAATCTAGTAAGAATAAATGCAATTAATCTAAGATCTAGCAAAGGTAGGAAAATGTAAGCTAAGGTGTAAATCTAGCAAAGCAAGAAATTCTAGACCATTCAAGAAGAGATAATGGATATACTTTCTCAAGGGGAAGAAAAATTTCTAATTAGTAAATCTACAAACTTCTTAATGTATATAACCCATCAAAATGATGTTTGGCATTGGCCCAAGCTTGCATTCTTAGGGATCCAACTTTGTTTGTATCCCTCTTTGCAACAGTTAGGATCTCCTCTTGATGATAGGAAAGAAGGATACCAAGGGAAGTTGAAGCTTAGAATCTTGGAAAAAGAATATAATATGATGCATATAAAAACAAGATGGGCAATACCTCTTAGATAATAATCCATCGAATAGACTAAGAGTGGGGAATGAGATTGCTTCTTTAGAATACACCAAGCCACAATAACTTCTCCAATAATAATCTCTTCTAGATAGGTCCATCATGAACTCATGTCCATATTCATGGGAAGGCTCCTCAGACTTCCTATCGAAACCTCCAAATCGTAATTGTGTCAACAAATATATCTAAACCCAAGAGAACTTAAGCCTTACCTAAGTCTCCAAGTATTCATGAGAACCTCTAATTGATCAATCCATGTTAATATCCAAATGCAACACCACAATATTATGAAACTCCCAAGCACATGATCAACATTCTCAATACCAAGAGAACTAAACATATCATTGTCAAAGCTCCAACTATAAAATCAAGAACACGTCATGACATCATTGATCTAATTGAATCATGACGATACTCCAACTAGTATCTAGAGAAAACCAAGACATAATACCAAACATCCTCTCAACCAAGGATCGCCTATCAAAGTTGGGAACCGACACTACAACCAAAAACTCTAAGAGGCCTCAACGGCTAACCAAGATGTCAACATCTCCACTCACATGAAAATTAACATCTCCTTTCAATGAAATTGAATATGTCAAAGAACTCTCACTAAAACAAACAAGATCTAAGAGCTCCTCCATCACACCAACAACCATTGCAAAAGATCATCCATCACCAAGTGATGAATCCACATAATTAGAAAAGCTCCCCTAAACTATGATATTGATCTCTCCATGGCATCATGATAACCATATCCTAAATGAATATCACTCATGGTCCACACACACTAATCTTCAATACCAATAGTTAAAGAGAACAAAGTAGAACCAAGCTCTCCAAGCCAAGAAGATAACCATCATTGTCAAAATATTCCACTAAATCATGTAGCTAATATATCCATGACATCGTGATAAACATGCTACAAGTCCCAAAAAATGACTATCTAGGCACTCTAATCATCCATCCGCTCATCCCAATGCAACTTAGCGATGTACAAATGATCATAGACAAGGTCAACTAATTGAATCCACAACACTAAAAAGACCTATGGATATAGACAATCCACATCCAAGTCCTCCCACTACAACCAAATGGGCGGCAACCCACACAACCACATAATTTGTAGATCCTCAATCAATCCAATATGTAAAATTCATCATCACATCAGTAACCCACAAAATGAGGTAACCAAGAAGATAGCCTATAGATCTCAAGACTTAAACACCAAATCACCTACAAATTTGATTTTCCAAACAAATACACAATAAAGTAACTATAGTCAAGGAACCAAACAAGGATCTAGGAGATAAGAACAACCTACTAACTCTAAACCACACCACCACCTATAAACCACATACATGATCATGTCATGTCAAGGATCAAATGCACATGAACATTCATGACACCATAATCATCACCATCATTGTATCTATACTCAACTCTCATTGAATCAAGACTCCAAATCTCACATGTGTATCAATCATGTACTCAACTTAGAAAAAACATGTGTATTTGTGTCCAAACTCCAAACTTTGAAAACACTAATAAACCTATAGCAAAAAGAACCAAATTTGATAATCTATGTTACCATCATATAGGTCTCATAAAAGCATTTACTCCCACAATTTTTTTCATTCAATTCCCTTGAGGTTCTCACATAATCACACCTCACATCTCAAGCACTTACAAGTGATCAAATAAATACAATCTCTTTCTGGTCATCCAACTAAAAATGTACATAATCCACTATGTAGTGCACTACAAATTTTATCTATTATCAATTTGAAATCCAAATTTTGATTTCATTTATGAAAATTATGACATGTCAATTGTTCTAGAGCAATATTGGCTTCATGGCACCAACTTTTGATAAAAATAATAAAATATGATACTCAAACTTATACCATCGTGTAGTGCTCAAAGATTGCTTTTTGAAAACTATTAGAAGTCAAAAAATTGATATTCTGGGTAAACGTTATGCCGCTAGAAGAAAACTACTAAGGAGGTTCAAAACTTGTTCATACAATGTTGATGCACTGATAACATCACTGGCAATGCATGGAAGGCATGGGGGAGGTAGTGGCACTCTAACGGTAATCCACAGGGTTTGAGTTGGTGGAAAATTCCAAGTTAGATTTAAAATCAATTTAACTTTTCATTTTTTAAATCTTTCAACTTGCAGTGGAAGGATAAGTAGTAGCTGACAACAACTAGAGGTCAAAATTGAGGACCATAGGTTGTTGATTGGATGGGAACCAACAAGCCATTGTTGCACCATGGTGGTTGTTTGTACCATACAATACACAAGGTATTAATGGTAGAGGGGTCTACATATCTCATATTGTCTACCTTTTTTTCAAATATTTTAGCCGATAGGCTATATATTGGATGGGCTTTCAGCCGGAAACAAGTCTCACGCCGCAAAACTGCTATGGTTTTCCATCAAACTTTTTCCTGGAAAGCAGATAAACTTCACCGTGGAAGGCTGTGTCAGAGGCTGTGTCAGAGGCGAGTTGCAGTTGTGGGAAGGCTGTGTCAGAGGCGAGTTGAAGCGCTGAAGTGTCTTCCAGTAGTTGTTGGTACTTCTACCGTCTTCGAATTAAATGCAAAACTACCGATTCCCCAGCTGTTGGAGGACTGTTGGAGGTCGGTTTGAATGAATTGAATTCCTGTACAGTCTGAAATATCATTCACCAGCTGGTAAGAAGCGTACAGCAATTTCAACCGCCATCAAATCCCGCAAATATCAACCGCCATCAAATTTCCACCCTACTCATTTACTGCTGTTGGCAAATATCTGATAAATCACCGCTTATTTTGCTTATAAGAAGAATGAACCCCACCTTTGATTGAGACCAGTACTCAAAGCAGCCATATTTCTTGCACCACATTGCACACGGAGATTACGCTGAAGACAGGGGACGCATCAGAACAAAGAATCTACACAGATTGTAGACCACACACCACACAGTGCACGGTAATCTCCACCTTATTCCTTCTTATTCCTTCTTATTCCCACTCACCTGCAATGGAATTCAGGCTGGTTTGAGGCAAGCATTTAAAAAGAACTCCATTAACAAAGGAATAGATTTGCAAAACTTTAATTAGTCATAAACATCACTAACCTCCATACTGTACATGCAAACACAGTTAATTAAACACTATATTAGAAAGCTGAATCAAACATAGTTTGTGAATGGATTAGAGAAAAATTTGCATTTAAGTTTGTATAGAGTGTCTTAGCCGGACTTGTGGTACATCCTCTGTATTTATACACTTCTCTTTAATTCCAGCAGCCCTTAACAAATCAGGAAACAACAGAGAAGAGGAGATTCCACCATCTGTAGAGAATGGCATTCCACCCAACTAAGATGAAAATGCAGTGAAAGACAAAACAAGGTGAATCATCCATTCCCTTTACATCTCAAGCACATAACTTGGGTGCCTAAGAATTCAACACAGATCAAAACAATAGAAATGCCTTTAGGTGTAAGTTATATGTAATTGAAGTTTTCATCATTATGTTGCAGCACTCTCTAAAAAACAAACAGTAGAAAATTTCACAAAATCGAAAAAGAAAAAACAATGGTGAAACAAAATAATTTAATGTCTCTACTATATGCATTTTACTTCAAAAATAAAATTACAAATAGTGGGCCTGTAAGAAAATACCTTGGAAAGCAACATTCACTTCAACTGCAAAATTTCTTCAACGCCAGTGGTAAAAGGAATGGAGGGTTAACAGCCATTGCCTTAAAATGAAAGGGTTTGCATTGCAATAGGTACCGCGCGGTGAAGCAGCTTGAAACTGGTAGAACTAATTGCTTGAAGGTTCGCCCCTTCTTAATTAAAAGAAATAACCGCCATTGCCATTTCATTCAAAAGAAGACCGCTTGAAAAAGCCATGGAAAACAGGCAAATAGGAATACACAGAGACGCAAGCTATTTTAACTCGCATGCAAAATCCCGAAAGTTGAGGTAAAATTAATAGTAGTGCGCAAGCTAACGACAGCTAGTACGATTTTTATCGATATGAATGATCCTTTTATTTTTAGAAGTGACACAAGGGATGTAGTACTGGTTGCCTTAAGTTTCACCCAGTTAAACGGTGCTCCGTACGTTCGCGTTAAAAATAGGTTGCCCGAAATAGGGTGACGCGTAGAATAAAAGGGAGAGGCACTTAGCATATTTATATAAAGACGTGGCACAAAGGTGTTTGCGGGCATATCTATGATGCATTAAATATCATGAAATTCGCCTTTGTGTTGGGCTGCTAGATCTTGCCCTCTTGCTTCTCACCCATTTTCCTGCAATTCCTTAACCACTATACAATAGGTGTAGATGCATCCTTTACGAGCTCCATTAATATGCGATATAATACATGAATGTGGTTGTGCAAGGCACGTGTGAGGTGATAGTTTTCCACGTATCAACCATTCTAAAACAAATGGCCTGGAAGGGATGACATCTAGAACAGTAGGCCTTTCCACCATTGATATGGTGACACAGATTGAGCAAGAAACAAGGCAAAGCTACGCAGATTAAAACAAAGCAATTACTGCTTGTATATTTATATTGTTGTATAGTAAGAAAATAATCAGTAATTTGTTATATTACTTAAAAAATAATCTAGAGTGGTAATTACGTTGGAAATTTGTTAATGCATATTTTGTTTAGATGTTGTATTTTATTAAACTTTTGATATGTTGTTTTAAAAACAACAGGTTAGAGTTACTCAATATACTATAAAGAGAAGTTTATTTAAATGTTTTCCCCGCCACCTATGGTTTCCACTCCTCCAAACTCTTCGTTCTAATCTTGCAAAGCTATATTTTATTGATGCTTTGATTTTTTAATCTGCCAAAGCTATATTTTATTGATGCTTTTATTTTTTAATCTGCCAAAGCTATATTGAATAAAAAACTTAATATTGTGAAGACTTTTTATTATACCAACCTATATTGAATAAAATATTGTGAATAATTAAAGTAATTGCAAGTGATTTAAAAAAAAAAAATCTTAAAATAAATCATATTCTAATATTTTTAAGTAGCTCTTATTAAAAATAATTATGAGTTTGCATTCTACATAATTATCAACCATTACAGTTTTTTAGGTGATTTTAAAAAATTTAAATTTTTTTTAATATTCCTTAGATCAATCATATTAAACTTACCTTAGATTGAGGGAAGTTTGCATAAGGTAAACTATAAATTATGGTCAAAACTCCCTTTTTGCTTAATGCTAAAATGATCGCTTTTTTTTAGAGCTTAAAGTATCAAGCCCAAGATATGTGCCTCCACGTTAATTGATATGACTGAAATTAATATATCAAGTAAATTATCATTTTTCTAACTTTTTAGTTATTCATAATTTCCATTCTAACTTTTGAGTTATTCATAATTTCCATTTGAAAAGAAAGAAAATAATAAAAAAAATATAAAAAGAAAATATGCATTTGTAATAGGAATTATTTTTTATATAATTGATCAATATTTTAAAAATTTGATATTGTTTAGATTAATTTTTTTTTAAAATGATAAAGACCTAAAATATATCATGAAGATAAAATGATATGTTTTCACTTCTATATATTAGGTAAAAATAAAATAGAAATAAAAAAAATATTTAATTACGTCTTACTTATTATATTTAAATAATCTTTTATTTAGAACTAACTCTAATAGTATACAGATTTATAATTATATTTATTTGACTTTGTTATATTTGATCCCTTTTAGACAAATAGTTTACAAATAGTTTACAAATATACTATAGATACATTATGCAAACTTGTCTTGCATAGTGTAACTTTTTGTTTTTTTAATTATTTTTACTACATTTCTATTATAAACACTTATAAACAAACTTATATGTAGTATTCATATTATATTATATTTCTTTTAGTATTTACATTTCTATTATATTATTTTCACTCAATTTGTACTATATCATGCAAACTCTTTTTTAACTCAATTTCTATTATAGACACCTATCACTCCATTAGGAAAACACCCACCCGTATGATTGAATCCAACAAGAACCCAAACTTATATCCATAAAAGCAAAGTAACAAATATTTATTCTAAATTTGGTTTTCAATGATGTCCAGATCACAGTAATGGACCACCTAACATCCCTTTCGAATCATTATTTCTTTTTAAGACATTATCTTAGATTAACATGCAACTAACATTTACGATCCACTGGAATCCCTTTCCAATATTTATTAAATTTTAAGAAACTATCTTAAATTAGCATACAAATTAACATTTGTTAACTTCTTTTATAAATACTTACTTATTCTTCTATGTATAAGTTTTACCACTTGTTTATGATATTAAACATACAGTATAATGTTTATCATTTTAAAAATGTAATCTCATTCAGGAATGGACAATTCACATCAACCCAACGAGATCATTGAAATCTCGAGCGGTTCCAGTGGCCCTATTTTGTCAACCAACTCTTCACCGTCAATCAATTGCAATGCAACTTCTACAAGCCACATTCAAGCTTTTGCAAATGACATTACTATTAGTTGCCTTGACCTGGTACAACAAGCAAAGGCCACTGCTCGAAACATCCAAAGTGTGCAAGAATGTGACATTAACTCAATGGAAGTTACAGTACATGAATTCCACTCAACTTGTCAGAAGTTGGGTTCCTTTTGCACTTTCCTCCGTGAAATGAAAGCAGATGAGCTTTATGGACAAGGTGGTTCTGCCTACATAAAAGAAGCATTCCAGAACTACTTGAATGATGTTTAATACACTTTCCCCTTCTAACTATGTATATAGTATGTGATATAACCATGTAACTACAGTTTTTACCAACTTATGGATAGTTGGAAATTTTGTAAATCCCAAAAAGAAATGTAAGCTTCAATATACTATGATTAAGGCACTTTGATACGTGATAAAATATACAATATGTCATTTACTACAATACCATGTAACACGCTTTTGCTTCATAAATATATACAGACAGTATGTGCTACTTGTTATCATATTAGAGCTTTTTTCTTTCCTATATGTTTCAATTCCAAAAAACAAAAAAGATATCTTTGATTACATATAGTGAAGAATAGTAGTTTACTATAATATATCGTGAACAAATGCTATGTCCCCTTCAATAGTTGTCTCTTTGTTGCACCTACATTCCTTACAATAAACTACTTTTATAAATAAAGTCCATTCTTCTAAAATATACCACATTTGTAGTATATTAGTTTTACATAATAACTCTTTGAGTAATATATTGTATTTGTGTTTCTTATGGTCTTCTAAATTTACTGAGATTTAAATGAGATGATATTGTATAATAGCATAAATGTCTTAGGCTCATTCACTTAACATAATTACTATAACCTATAGTTAGATTTCCTAATTCCATTGCACCTCAAATGAATAGCACAATTGCAGATGAAGTAGCTTTCTTTAAAATTTTACTATATGTTCTTTCAATGTTTATCCCTTGCTAATAGTACGGTACTGTTATATTCACTTATTCCAAATCAACTTTCTGCTTGTGATGTTAGTATTTATCTTCTTATTTGCAATTTCCTCTTGCGATGTTTATTTAATCTGCACACTTTACTTCTATTATTGTCCCCCCCCTCTGTTATTCTAGAACTTTTATTTGGTTTATTTAAATCGTCATTTCTTTTTGTCCACACACTTTACCTCCTCCTATAGCACAACCCCCTCACACCTTAGTATTTACTTTGCCTTATTTCTCTTTTTTTCCCTATCCACACCCAGCTATCATTTTTTTCCAATTTAAAAAAATCTTCAATT
This sequence comes from Sequoia sempervirens, assembly GCA_007258455.2. Classification (NCBI taxonomy): domain Eukaryota; kingdom Viridiplantae; phylum Streptophyta; class Pinopsida; order Cupressales; family Cupressaceae; genus Sequoia; species Sequoia sempervirens. The sequence goes on along the minus strand of VDFB02290536.1, from coordinate 29,516 downwards.
TCTTGTACTTGTACACCCATTCTCTTCAACTCCCTCCATTCTTTGGCTGCGGTATGTTTTTATTTTTGTTTTTCTCTATTAAATCTACAAATTTATTTTTTATTTAAGTGAAGCTGCTAATATATTGGATATCTTCAATATCCCTACAGGTTGAAGTATATATATTAGCAATACAACAACCTACTTCCAAAGGCCAATACTTTCATATACATACCTATAAAGAATCACATTTACAGGTATTATTCTTAAACTACTTTTACACAATGTAAATCTTTTTTACAGTGTAATATAAAGTAATGATTGCATGGTCACAGTCAACTAGATTATGGCTTTTGCATTTATTATCAAATTAGTTAGCTATACTTTGTTGGGTACAAGAGATATGCATTTCCTACTTTACAAAGTATGCTTTTATATGTCGTTTATAATAAGTAATAGCTGTCACCTACAATTTATTTTTGCAAGGTTTCGTGGGCTTTCTCATCACAATGTATTCTTTGACTGAGAATGCAATTAAGTTGATCAATGATGGAAACGTAGACTTCCAACCCTATCTACAAGCAATAGATATCTCAATGTTTGGCCATGGGCCTAAACCAACAAATCGCTATATGGTAGAACTCTCTGATGGGGTGCACAAGCGGAAGGGTACACTTCCAAAACAATACAACCACTACATAGATTCTGAAGAGCTCCAAAAGGGCTCTATACTTAAACTCATTAAATACAGTTGCCCTATTATTTGCGATTCAAGGTAAGCCACAATATTTCAATGCTCTTCTACAATATGGAAAATCATAAGTTACAAATTATCATTTTTGGAATCCGCTATGTCAAATCGTGCCCTATTGATATTACTTCTTTATTGTACACTTATAGGTGGATTGTCATATCAGAATTAGAAATCACAGGTTTGCAGCAACATATCATTGGCCAACCCGCCTACCTTTCTGAAGAACAAACCGAACAAGAACATGCCACATCTACAAGCCTTGATAACAATATTATAGTACCACAACAACCTCTTGTGATAAAATATTCCTTGACTGAAAATGCAATCAAGATGATGAATAATGGAAAGCTAGACTTGCAACCCCATCTACAAGTACTAGAGTTTGCACTATTTGGCCATGGCCTTGAACTAGGTGATCGATATAGAGTAGAGCTCTCTGATGGGGTACATAAGCAGAAGGCTACACTTCCAAAAAAGTACAACCAGTACATAGCTTCAAAAGAACTCCAGAAGGGATCGATACTTAAACTCATTAGCTACAAATGCTCTGTTCTTTGTAATTCAAGGTTAGCCACCATATTTCCATGCTCTTCTACAAATTTCCAAATAATATCTTCTAGCTTACCATATTTTAACCATTATGTCGCAGTTGTTCTTACTCAAAATACTTATTTATTTAAACTTTTTAGGTGGATTGTCATCTCCGAAATAGAAATCACATGTTTGCAGCATGATATCATTGGTCACCCTGCCTATCTATTTGAAGAACAAGCCCGCCAAATAAATGCTACAAGCTCAACTGCACCATCTACAAGCATCAGTAAAAGTGGTATTGCAGCAAAGCCACCTTCTCACAAGACACTTTTTGGATTGTGCTCATCCCCACAAAAGAAAGACATTCCCTCCAATACTACTCCTATTAGAAATTTGAATCCATTCCAGACAAGGTGGCTTATAAAGGGTCGTGTTACCATGAAAAAACAAATGCACCACTTCAACACACAAAAGGGACAAGGGAAAGTCTTTTCATTTGATATTATTGATTGTGAGGGCACTGAAATACGTGTAACTTGTTTTAATGAAGTTGCAGACCTTCATTACCTAAAAGTTCAGTCTGGAGAAGTATATACAATATCTGGTGGAACTATTAAGTCAGCTAATAGGATGTTCAACAAACTAAATAGTCAGCTTGAAATTTGTTTAGTTGAGGATTCCAAAATTTCTCTCTCAAAAGATGACCTTGCAATTCCCAAACATAGGTTCTCTTTCACGCCCTTTAAGGAAATTTTACAACTAAACAATAATATCCTTGTTGATGTTATTGGAATAGTCATATGTGTGGATCCTAGCTCAACCATAAGGAGAAGGGATGGGACTGAAGTTCTTCGAAGAAGCATCAAATTGATAGATATCTCTTCATCTACAATTAATATTACTTTATGGGGTCCAACTACTGAAAACGAAGGAAAACAACTACATGAAATGTATCACTTAAAACATGTTGTTGTGCTTGCAATTAAAAATGGCCGTGTCACTGAGTATAATGGAAAGGTCATAAGCACTTTGGCAAGCACCCACCTATTCATAAACCCAACAATAGAGGAGGCAAAACAGCTCGCATCATGGTTTGAACAGAATGGAACTAATGTCACTCCATCTAATACACAACTGTTGGATGGACCTCTTCTGCTGGCGAGGAAAACAATTGTTGATATTGAACAACAAACTACCAATGTGAAACAGACTTTCCAATGCACTTTAAAAGCAACCGTGCAATTCATAAAAACAAATTCATTATGCTATCCATCTTGCCCCCTTGAGTTAGATGGAAAACAATGTAAAAAAAAGGTTGTACAAAATGATGATCAAACATGGTATTGTTCCAAGTGCAAAGCTACAACTACTACATGTACCTACAGATACATACTCCAACTCAAGATTACAGATCATACAGGAATATTATGGGCTGTTGCTTTTGAAGAACCAGCCACCAAACTTCTTGGAATATCTGCAGATAATTTATACATGCTACAATTCAATGCTGGAAAAGAAACTGAAGCTGAGACCATAGTAAAAGGGGTGTTATTCAAGCAATTTATCTTCACAATCACAAATTCATATGACACAAGTGTTGCTCAACCACGGGTAAAATCAACAATCACAAAGGTGGATGAGATAGATTTTTTTGCAGAGAATTCACTCATCTTGAGTGGAATCACTGATGTATGTCATATTGCTAATGCTTAGAACTAGCTCAAGCACTTATGTAATGTATATACAACTTTGAAGCATCTTATATAGTATACTTTATATACTTTTGACACAAGTGCTGCTCAACCATGGGTAAAATCAACAATCACAAAGGTGGATGAGATAGATTTTTTTGCAAAGAATTCACTCATCTTGAGTGGAATCACTGATGTATGTCATATTGCTAATGCTTAGAACTAGCTCAAGCACTTATGTAATGTATATACAACTTTGAAGCATCTTATATAGTATACTTTCTATACTTTTGACACAAGTACTGCTCAACCATGGGTAAAATCAACAATCACAAAGGTGGATGAGATAGATTTTTTTGTAGAGAATTCACTCATCTTGAGTGGAATCACTGATGTATGTCATATTGCTAATTCTTAGAACTAGCTCAAGCACTTATGTAATGTATATACAACTTTGAAGCATCTTATATAGTATACTTTCTATACTTTTGACTGCATAAATGGAATCTCAAAGTCACATGTGTATTGAATATATTTATATTAGGGATATTATATGATTAATCTCTTCCACAAATTTACTTATGTACTAAGAGGACATGAATCATATCTCAAGTAATTTTTAAAAATATAATGATTGACGAACTTGTCTCATGAATGTTTAGCTTCTCAATTTTGTAAGTATTTATAATTGTACATTTGATGATTGTAGTTCATATTTTCTTTACAGATGGAAACCTCCACCCCACAAAACATACAATGTCGTAAAAGAAGCCGTAACTACTATATTCAACATCAAGAAGAAATTAGCATTCGTCGTCATATGCAACGCATAGGAAAACAAACAATACAATCCAACACACCAAACTCCTTTATGTCAACCCAAAACAACATTGAACCATATAAAAGTACACCATATGAAACAATCCACTCTCTTCAACAACAACCGACAAGCTTACCACAAACAAAAAATTTATTTTTAGAGGCTTCCAAACGATTTCGATCAAGACTAGATAAACTATCTAACTTGGCAACCTGTACAATTTGCCATGAATGCTACCCAGGCATGCACACGAACTCAACACAGAGTGGTCCAATTTGTTTAAGATGCTCTCGTGAGAAAGGAAGACATCGCTTCTCATCAACCAATTTTATGGACCCAGGAGTACAACCATATGAACTACAAACACTAACACAAGTCGAAGAAATGCTTATAGCAAGAGTCAATCCGATAATACAGGTAACACATGCTCGTGGAGGCCAATACAAATATAGCGGCCACACAATTTGTTTCCCGCAAGATATCAAAACCATAGCAAAATACCTTCCGCATAAAATTGCAAACTTGGATGTGTTGGTGGTTCGTAGAACCAATTCAAGGCGAGAACATTATGATTGCTACGTAAGTAGGCCTCGTGTGTGGGCTGCACTAAAATACAAAGTTGCAAACGACCCTTACTACAAAGATGTTGAGGTCGACTTTGCATCTCTTGAGGAACTCCCCAATACAAATACAGACATTTCAAGTATGCTTCATAACATTATTGCTGAAAATGATGATATGGTACTACCAAACAGTGCATCAACATTTGACACAGAACTAGTAGACAATGAATCCACTTGCTCCTCATCATTTATGACTAGGTTACCTAATAAACGCCGTGAACTAGAAATCATAAAAGAAACATTGCAAGTTAGAGATCAAAATGATACCATTATTGATTGGCCAACACTTGAGACGTCACCAGTTAATGAATACAATACAGAGGGCCTTTTAGACATGGCTTTTCCTTCACTTTTTCCTAATGGTAGAGCACTACATCTACAACCTCGCTATAGACAAGTTGAAATGCATGAATATGTGTTGCACCTAATGAGGTTTCATGATAATAGATTTGGAAGGCATCCAAGGTTTAGATATTTTGTCTTGAACCTATTGATGCGCCATCGAAGCCAAGGTGTTGCCTCTGTTTTTGTCAAGAAAAATGTCGAGGACTGCATACCAATAACGATAGATAGTCTTCGTCTCCATATACAACAGTTACCTGATACTAAAATAGCTGAACAATTGATGCATTATGGATCCTCCCTTAGAGGCACAAGAGCATATTGGAATAAGTGTCGTGGAGAATTGTCACAAATGATCCACCAAATAGGCTCCCCCACACTATTCTTCACATTAAGTGCTGCTGATACCAAATGGCCTGATTTACACCAATTGTTTTCAAAGGGGGCAACACCAACATTGAGAAACAATAAAGATCGCATAGATAACATTGTTACAAACCCACATACCACCTCCTTATACTTGCATCAAAGATTCACAATATTTCGTGAAGAAGTCTTACAAAAGCTTTACTGTTCAACAGACTACTGGTATAGATATGAGTGGCAACATCGAGGTTCTGCACATGTCCATGGATTCCTTTGGATTGAAGGTGCACCAAACATGGACAAACTTGACTGGACCAATCATGCAAATGTTGAAATAGCAAAAACATTCTTTGACAAATATGTTAGTGCTTGGAATCCTCGAAATCTAGCAGATAGGAACAATACATGCCATCGATCTTCACAAGACGATCCATGCTTATTAACAACACCTGAAATCTTAGCTACAGATACACTTTCCGATTATGAACATTTAGTAAACCATGTCCAAAGACACACCAAATGTTCAGAATCAACTTGCCTTCGAAAGAAAGGAAACACCTTTGAGTGCCGATATAAAGTGCCCTGGACTGAATGCGCAACCTCTTCATTGTGTAGCGACGAAAATGGGAAAAAAACCTTTTCCCCTGCACGTAATGATGATAGGTTGAATATACATAGTCCAGAGATGCTCTCCATATGGAGGGCCAATATGGATTGTCAGCCAGTGGTCTCAAAAACACTAGTTCTAAAGTACATTGCAAAATATGCCGCAAAGGCAGAAAGAAAATCTGAAAGTTGTATTGATATGTTGACACGCATATGTCGCAAGCAACCACCCCAAGACAAAGCACTTGCAGCATATAGAAAATTCATGTCTGAGATTGTAGCTGATCGTGATATAGGTGCGCAAGAAACATGCCACATGTTGCAAAAGCTACCCCTTGTTGTTTGCAATCGTGAATTTATGGTGCTTAATGTTGGTCGTAAAGTTTTCAACCGAATTAGAACAAACCCAAATGAAAATACTTTGCAAAAAAGTTACCTCCAATTATACACACAACGCCCTCCTCAAATGGAAACAATAACACTACTTGAATCTGCACAATCATTCTCTTTCTCTTCAAGTCGCAAACAAACCAAGTGGAAAGAAAGGAAACAAAAGGCAATTATCAGTGTCTTTCCCCGATTTACTACTATTCCAAAGGAGGATTCAGAACATTTTGAGACATTTTGCTGGAGTGAATTACTTCTATACAAGCAATTCCGCAACATTGAGACAGACATTGGTATCGAGAAAGAAACAATTGTTGCAAATTGGAGGGAGATGAATAGACGTAAATACTATGTGTGGCATATTGATCGTGTAGTTGATAAAGAAATAGATCAAGTGGCAGAAGATGAACTAGAAAATGAAAACAATATAGAAAATACAATACACCTAAATGAATGGGAGTTCCTATCACAGTTGGGTCTTGGTACTAGTGGAAATCTTAATTCCCTTGATATGCTTGGAAGACGTGACTTTGACAATTGCAAAAATTGGAATGACAGTACAATACTGCAAGCTTTACATGAAACTGCAGAGCATTTTGTAACCATAAACAAAGTGAACCAAAATGATGAGCCAGCACCATTTAACCTTCACAACCTCCCATACCCACTCTCTCCCAAACAACAACTCGTTCTTACACTTTTGTTGGACCACTATACCTCTCATCAACTTCAAACACCCTTGCACATGATCATACAAGGCACTGCAGGAACAGGGAAATCCTATCTTATTCATTGCATTAAAAGATCCTTTTCTAATTTAGTACCACAACAACATAGCCCACTCCTTGTTGTTGCCCCTACAGGAATTGCAGCATTCAACATACATGCCTCGACTATACATTCAGCCCTAAAGATTCCAATCAAAGAAATGCAACCATTGAAAGGTCAATCACTAGCAATGTTCCAACAGAAAATGAGACATGTAAAATACATTCTCATTGATGAGATGAGCTTTCTAGGGCCAAAATTACTCTTGAAAATTGATACAAGGCTACGTGAGGCTTTCCCCCACCAACAACACTTGTGCTTTGGTGGAATATCCATCATTCTTGTAGGCGACTTTGCACAACTACCCCCTGTTATGGACAAACCTATATATGCCTCCCACACAGATGCAAAAGCCCTATGGGAACACTTCACTATTATTGTCACACTAGAACAAATATTTCGACAAAATGGGGATAGTCAAGCTCAATTTAATTTTTGAAGAACTCTACAAAACATTCAGAATGCAGAACCAAATGAACAAGATTGGGAGCTACTAATGAGTCGCACAAACACAATGCTATCAAACAATGAAAACAAGTCTTTTGACCTATCAATGCACCTATTTCCAACCAATAACTTAGTAGAAACACACAACAAAAAAATGATACAGTTGTTAAATCTTCCTATTGCACTCAGTATTGCAATAAAAACAAACACAAAATCAAACATTGACAATGATGCTGACCATCTACCTCGTGAACTCCTGCTGTGTCAAGGCCAGCGCGTCATGCTAACTACAAACCTATGGACTCAAGTAGGCCTTGTTAATGGTTCTCTTGGAGAGGTTTTAGATATTGTATATACAGAAAGTTCTAAACCACCAGACTTACCGTTATATGTAGTAGTTAAATTTGATACATACAATGGCCCACCTTGGGATATACATGCTCCAACAACTATTCCAATTTCACCTATATCTCTAGGTGCTTACAAGCAGCTACCACTATGCATGGCATGGGCAATTACAATACATAAATCCCAAGGATTAACAATCGAAAGAGTAACAATCAATATAGGTGAAAAAGAAAGACAAGGCTTGACTTTTACAGCTATATCTAGAGTTAAATCAATAGATGGACTTAGGATCGAACCTCCTTTTTCCTTTGATCGATACTCAAGAATGAAGAACAATCCATACACAATTATCAGAAAAAAAGAAGAGCTTCGTCTACGTCTTCTCTCCTTATGATGAGTACAGGTACACATACATAAACACACCACTCTCCCAATACATTGAATTAGCTTATTATTTTCTTTACCATATAAATATACTACATTTTATTGTTTTGATATTAATACCATATTTGCAAACACATGCAGGTGGATGTTCCAGAATCATATACTCCTGCAACGGTTGCTTCAACATGACTAAAGTGCATACACTATCATTTCCATTATCAAAGCCCACTTGAAAATCAATTGCTCCATGTCAAGAACCAAAGCATGTTGAAGAGAACACTACGTAGAACAAGATCACACATCCTACCTGAAAAATTCTACCATGAACTAATGAAAAATACCCAATCCACACAAGATGGCACAAATTATAATCATTTCCACATACCACCCACTCCTCCATCTACCCTCAAGATGCTTCCTCCTAAAATGTATGTGTAGATATTCTAAAAGAAACAAAGGCTCTCCTATGCTACACATTATTATCAATGATCAAGAGTCTTACACTCTTAGATATCTCTTAAACACTAGAGGGAACTTCATCTACTGCAAATGCCAACACGGGGAGAATGTAGAGTCCTTATGATAAAAAAATTGCTACCAATGCTACAACTATTCATATCTTCAATCTTCATCCACACATCATCCCATCCACAAACCATGCCCACCCACATGAGAACATGCTATATCAAAGAAAGGAACAAATGATTGCACTGAAGTAATCATTGAAGAAAAATGGACAAACAAAATTAATATGGATACCCAAGAAAAAAAAAAAAATGAACCCTATCAATCTCCATTAGTCAAAGAAACTATGGGGAAAAAAAAAGAAGGGAATTTCATCCATGAAAAATAGTCCACTAGAACATAGGAATATGGATACCCAAGAAAAAAAAAAAATTGATCCCTATCAATCTCCATTAGTCAAAGAAACTATGGGGAAAAAAAAAGAAGGGAATTTCATCCATGAAAAGCAACCTACAAGACATCAAAAAAGATTGTCTCCCACCTACCATTGCTGATATCCCCAGTTTTCAAAAAAAAGTTCCAATCTATCAACCAAACAATCTACATCACATATCTCTCAGAGTACACCACCAAAAACTGTGTGTTGAAAGCAACTCTTTATCGTAAGGACTCTACTACCTCCCTATTGCGATGTTTGCATATAGATTCAGTTCACTCCAATATTAGCAAAACAAAAAAAAAAAGATATATTCAACCATCTACGTGCGCCAAACCAGGTAGAAGCATCTTATCCCAATCCATACTGTATCCAAAAATCATATATCAAATCCAGATTCACCAACCACCATACATATTACAAATCTTCTTGATCTTCATCAACGTTTAGTGTACATTTAACACTTGCTTATGGTAAAACTCTTGACATGGGTCACTATCATTCACCATATCCAAATGAGCATCCGCTTTCCAAATTTTAATCCCCACCATTACATGCCTTCCATATCCTTTCATCCATTCATTTACCTCCCATTACATGCCTTCCATATGATTACGACAACTTAGTTTTCACATATATTTTTTCATAGAATATATATTACAAACAAATTGTATTCAATTCTACAAAGTTGTATATATTTGGATGATTACAACATCTTATTACAAAGTTGTTATAAATTATTTTTTGTCTATTTAGATGATTACAACATCTTAGATTACACATATATTCTTTTCATAGAATATATATTACAAACAAATTGTATTCAATTCAACAAAATTGTATATATTTGGGAGTACGCAAATTGTATATTTGGGATTACCACATTTTATGTTTAGTTCTTTATTCTATCACAAATATGTTTATACACCCATTTTCTTTTCATAATGTATATTTTGTTCTTTTACTGCTATCTGCCTCTATCTCCTAATATGTATCCACTTTGTAAAAAAAAATACTACAAAATTAAACAAATTATACATTGCACAACTCTCCCCTTCTTACTACTCTATATTTTCCTATCGGCGTAACCCTTGCACCCCCTCCGGTGCAAGTGCTAGTTTAATTGCACAAGAGTTTCTTTTCGATTGCATATCGTACAATTGTACAGTCATACAATCGAGAAAAGTAGATGGGGAAAAAATTATGAGTCCTCGGTGGCCAAAACGGGTCAAAATTTATGTTATTCTTCATCTCTTGGGCCTCCAAGATCTAATGGCAAGGTTCATTTTGTCCGATGAGTCATTCATAAAACTTCCCCCAATAAACCCTCATGGTGAATATAAAAAAAAAAAAAAACCTTTTTCAACTATTTTTCAAACCCCGAATCTATAAAAAAAATAACCACAAATTTACAAACTTCAAAACCACAAATATGCAAATCTTAACCTACATGACATGTCTCATACCTTGAAATATCTAAAATATCTCTAGCATTGTCATGGCTTCAACTTTGCATAGATCTCCTCCTGTAACCACAACCATAACTCTAATACCACTTGTTAGGAAAAATTATCAAATTGATCAAACTATTTCCTACTATAGTATTGAAAATTGCATACCCTTGCAATTTCACATTGCATAGTGTCCTCCCTTTAGCTCTATGATATAAAATATTATAATTGCAAATGTTAATGCCTAAAGCTTCTATTTTTGGAAATTCTATGATGTTCCTAGATTTTTTAGTTTGAATTTTTTGGAGGAGAGCGCTACACATGGATGTCTATGCGACGTGTTGGTGTCCTATGAAAATTCACAAATATTTTGGAAGTAACACTCTTGTATGTAATTGTATTGAACAAAATACTTCAAACTTGTTATTTCCAAAGGGGAAGTTGATTTTTCTCTCTCAAGCACTTGGCTCTATGATTTTTGGAATAAATTCTTTCATTTGGATTATCCAACATGCTTCTTCTCATTGTGCATGTCATTTTCTTGAACTTCTTTGATTACTACCTTCATGGGAATGTGAAGAACAACAATATTGAAGCAACAACATTTCTCTTGGAGTTTTTTCATAGCGTCTAGGTGATTTTGTTCCAATTTGTTGTTCCCTTCCTCTTTTGTTTCTCATGTTATTCTGACATTTGGAGATTTCAGGTGTTAGCATAGTGTAACTAAATCATTTTATATTATAGCTTATTGCATTTTTATCTTGAAGAAATTACATTTTCATTTCTCAATATTATTCAAAAATCATGGTTGTCTTGAAGGTAGAAATACCAAAATAGGGGTTTGACTGAGGCAAGCCCCTCAAACAACCAACCAAAAACATTTCTTCTTTCTTTCTATGTGCAAACTTTACTTTTAAGAGAGAAGTATAATGTGGTTATATCCCTTCTAAATCCTTATTGTCATTAATTTTCCCTTCATTTCAATAGTTAGTTTGATCACTATTTTGTCATTTAGAATATTCTCTGTTTGTTGTGATCTTGTTATCTCTCTTTTGTATGCATACGGATTTGTTTCATGTTGTACGACATTTTTTTTGTTTCAAATTCTAGTTGGATGACAATGCAACATGAGGAGGTTCACATTATGCACTGGTGTCCATGGTTGAGACCTCCAACAAGTTATCATAGGTTCTCTATAGTCAATACTTTATGATTCTATTGACAATATATTTTAATTCATCTCCAATTGTGAAATATTTTCACAAATATGTAAGAATAGGGTATTTAAATTTGAAAACTTGTAATTTGTTGTTTACCTATCTATTTTAATTATAATTAAAGAATAATCTAGTTGTTTAAGAACATAAGGTTTGTCCAAATGTAATGTGTAATATTTACTCTCAAGAAATGTTAATGTTCCTTTGTCAGAGAAATTTTACTCACCACACCTACATAACCCCATGAGAGAAAGCATGTATACAAGCTTACAAAATAACCATAATGCAAATATCACACATATCACAAGATTACACAAGATATATGTTGGTAAAACCCTCAAGAGAGAAAAAGCCAACCTCCAAAAACATCCACACTTCATGTACTATTAAAAAATAAAAACATTATAATACACTTACAAAGTCACCATGAATACTTATGAAACATTGAAATCCACCAATACAGTATCCATGTGTCCAAGCATGTAACCACACATCCCATGCCATGTTTCACATATGCACTCAACAAGAGAGCTCAATACAATGGCAACCAAGCACAACAACCAACGAACGAACTTCAACCACTAAACATGTGCTTGATTTTAGATAATCAAGTTCACACAAAATAACCTAGTAAGGTAAAACCATGAGTACACAAAACCATTGACCCTAACATTTATGTTTTGGTACTAAGTTTACCAATATTAAATATTTTTTCTATGTGCAACCCACACATACAATATCTAACCAATGTTACATACAAATTTACAAGTGGACCCAAATATATGTTTAATGTGGCTAAAAATGCCTCCTAAATATGCTTTACATGAGGTGTACAACACCCTTTTTCTGAAATATGCCCAAATTGGTTCACTGACCCACCCTTATAAAGCCTCTATTGTTACCCAAGTCTTTCTTGACCATATATATTTTCTTCATTGTATGCCCACTTCCATTGTTTATGAATGTGACCCCACCTTCATTAGTAACTTTTGACAAGAATTGTTCAAGCTGCAAGGAATACAACTAAAAATGAGCTTAGCATGACATCCAAATTGATAGCCAAACAAAGATAATAAATAAATGCTTAGAGAAATACTTGCATTGCTTGCTTTGAAATAACAAACTTAATGGGATAAATGGTAACCCCTTGTGAAATGGTTGTATAAAACTTTCAATCATTCTTCTACATAGATGACACCAAATCAAGTGTATAGTCAACCTCTATCACCCCTCACATCCTACTTGCTAGGTATTTTTAAGGTACAAGTCATCAATTTCATTCTCAACCACCAAGAGTGTTTCCTTCCCATTGTTGGGAAAGGTGTATTGTTCACCTTGCATATAATGAGCACATGCTTATACTGAGACGGGGGTTGAATCAATATAACATAACTTTTCCCAATTTAAAACTTAATCAACAACAATAACAACCATACAAGATCTAACAATTAAGAACACTAAATTTACGTGGAAACCCTTGTGGGAGAAAACCACGACAAAATAATACAATATATAAAATTTCTTACAATCTTTGTAGGCACCAACCTACAAGAGACACCAATCCCCCCTTATACAAATTGTGAGCACCAACCCGCTAAAGACACCAATCCCCACAACTGGGCACCAACTCAGTAAGAGACATCAATCTCTTGTTAATACAACCTTCGATGCAATAGAAGTACTATCTTCTTATGAATGTCTTCTTCAATGAATGATGAACACTTTATTTAACTCATCAAATTCTCTTAAAAAATAAACTTATATTCCTCTTTATAAATCTGTCATAAATTCTTCACAAAATACGCATTGAGTTATCTTCTTAAATCTTTTCCTTTAAATATGCCAGTTCTTATATATTTTATCTTTTATTCCACACACACCCTTCACATCTCAAAATGCAATCGCTATTTATAACTCCATACCTGAATGAAGAGATGCAACCTTTTGAATAGAGGCACTCTTCTAAAAAGACACGACTTTATATTCACTTTGATCGCTACCTTCTAAAAATACTTTCCTTTTATCAATATAATTGTTGCTCTCTTGGATGTATTAATTGTTGCCCATTAATGATAATCTTTTCTTCATACGAATCCCTACTTGCTTCCCTTAATAAGATGAATCGATGCTTTTTATATCATAACTGCTCATAAATTTCTTCCTTATCAATGTCATTCATTGCCCTTAAGCACCCCTTTATTTATATGTAGTTTTTGGGTGAACCAATTAGGGGGTCGACCCCTCTAATAAATTAATTTAAATTGCTTTCTATTTTGAGCGTCACAATTGAGTGTGTTGGCCCTATGATTTAATATTAATTTAATTCAAATTTTCTTTTTAAATGTGGGCACAAGGAAGTCGACCTCATTAGATAAATAAAATTTGTTTATTCATATTTTCTTATTAAGTAAATATTATGTTCTTGGAGACCTGTGATTTTCTTCAGCAATAACATCTTTTGGTCATTTGACATCAATGACAATAATCCAACTACATAAGATTTATAATGTAAAATTGAATTTAATTATGGTGCAAATAGGGAAGCTAGGGATGCATGCATCACAATGGATAGACATTCTTGGAAACACTTGTATGTTGTAACATTGAGGTAAATATTTATGTGGGTTGGACATTGGGATGATATTTAATATTAAGAAAAATTAGTACCAAATGGGAAAACTTAGACTAAAAGAGAAATTTTAGTACCAAAAATTAAATGAAGGGGAAATGGTTTTGTAAGGTTGTAGGTTTAGATGCGTATGATTTATGTAATACCACTTGGTGGTTTTGTGCAAGCTTGTTTCTATAAAATTAAGCACATTAATAGTTGTTGAAGTTGGTTGTCATAATCTTTGGCTTGCCAACTAAGGTTGATTGAGGATCTCTTGTAGATTGTATATGTGAGAAGAGGAAGCATGGATTGGGATGTATGGTTACATCATTATCATTTTCTTGTTCAAATGGAATGCGATTAAGCAGCTTAATATTTCAAAAGCCTTGCATGGTGACTCTACAAGTGTATTGTAATCTTTGCGCATGAGATAATACACTGTGTGAGTACTTTTGGAGGTTGGGTTTTTCCCTTTCAATGGTTTTTCTAGGGTACATCTTGTGTCATCTTGATAGTATGTTTGTCTATTCTTTTTCATCGTGGATCATGAATACTAGTTTACATATTTTTCTCTCTTCAGGTTATGTGGAATGGTATATTATTGTTACAAATTTCCTCACACTCTCAAGGATAATTTTACATTGGCATAAAACCACCACATTAAACAATAAATAGATCAACACCCTTCATAGTACACATTCACTAAAGGGAACTTGACCTTTTTGTGCCTTTGGCCATATAAGCAAACATCCTTGAAGCTTGCAAGAAAATAGAAGTTAGCACCAAAATTTTGTGGACCTTTTTGGATACTATAATAGATTGGTGAAGTTGCATAGGAGTTGGATCACCCTCCTTGCAAAATACATGTTTTTCATCTCTTGTGTTTGAAGAAAATCCTTACACAATGCATCTACATTCAATCATGCTTCCTAAATTGGACGATGAAAGTTCCACATCTTTTAGATGGAAACTATTTTGGGCCAACATGTGCCCTAACTCTGTAATTAAACTATGACAAATGTTTTGGTTCAATGATAAGGGTTACAAATGAAAGATACCACTTGAGACCCTCTCCATTAGCTTTAACAACAATTTCAACAATTCAAACCTTGAGTACAAGGCTTTCCAAAAGGGGAAGACATGTTAGGACTCTTATGTCCTAATTTGTTTATGGTGTTGGACCCTTATGTCATAACCTTTATTATGAGCATTGTAATAACAATAGTTATTTAAGTAGCTATTTGATATATTAAGTTAATAGTAAGAGTGGATTTATCCCACATTGGATGTACCTCATAAAGTCACTTCTTATGAGGCCTTTCTATTGAGGATGTAATGAAAGAGAAGATCATCTTGGATTACATAATGTATTGGAGCATTACTCTTATAGAGGTTACTCCATGAAGAAGTCGGTAATACTTGGTTTTAATATTTGAATAAAAGAATATTTATAGTTGTTCTTTTGAGCATTATGCTCATTTTCAAATATTTTTCTTCTATTTGATAATATTTTACAATTGAGATCTAAACAAAAGCCCTAAAAAAGATATAACACCTATACCTACATGAAATTGATGACCCAACATATAATAACATGATGGGATTGGTGTATTTCTAGTTATCAAATAAGTTTACAATTGAATGGAGGTTATCTCTAAGCAGTATAGCTCCATTAAAGGTTGTTTAAAGCTAATACTTATGGCAAAATTTTCCCTTACTTTTACAAAGCTCCAAAAGGACAAATTGAGTTGGATTGTGTGGATGAAGCTAACATGTGTCATAAACACACGACACATAGAAGAGTATATGGATCAAGTACCAACCATTTCATGTGCAAGTTAATGTAGTGGAGATCAACCCCAAGGTGGTAAAGAACTAACTAGATTGGTTTGAGGGGAAGGTGATAGATTCAAACACTTTGATAATCATAATAGATGTGAAGATTAACCCTCCACTCCAAGTCTCAATAATTGTTATAATTAAAATACCTCTAGAATGAAGCCCAAGAGAATAACCCAACCACTAAGGTCCCCAATTCAAACCACAAAAAAGAAAATGAGGACTCCCCTAGCACCCGAGTTAGTGACCGATAAAGGGTGTGCAACATAAGCAAGGGAAGAAATCCAAAAGAAGAAGAGGCAAAGGAACCAACCAAGAACCAAAAAGGAAAATACAAGGTTGTCCAAGAGCTTGAAGATGAGCTGAGTCTAGATTACTTTGTAATAAAAGGTGAAGATTACAACAAGAATAAAACAAGCTAAGAGAAGCCCTTAGCTTACCATTTGTAAAAGTTCATTGGGAGGAAGAACCAAAAACCCATTGTGGACATCCTAGAGCCAATGGTTGTTGAAAGGAAAGACAAAAAACAATACAAGGCAAAAGTGAGATTGCAAAGAAGCCACTTATGTAGGAAAGCAACAATGTTGTACTAAAACAACCACCCAACAAAGTTCCTAAGAAGTAGATGGCAATGCCTTGGAGGGAAGGATCAAATTAAAATAGCATTATTTGCTTGCTAAGAAAAATATCAAAGAATAAGAGAATACCCCACAAACCACTCATGAGGCAAGAAAAATCATAAAAGAGGAAGAGGAATCTCCCCAAGACTAAAGGGACTATGTAAGGAAAGAGTAGAGGGTGGATCCATATATCAAATCTATTTTAAGGTGTATGTGGTAGAGATCAAAAGAGATTGAAGATGCTACTACTCGATGAGAACTAGTGTCAAAATCTAAATTGTAGAAGAGGGTCTCCCACATGGATTGGACAAACATCTAGATTATCCAACCAAAGGGACAACAGAGGAAGAAGCATGAGGGGAACAAGCAATTGAAGGAATCGATCAAACCCTCATCAATGACACTTCTAGATATAAAAATTATGTAATTCACTAAACTTATTGTGGTTCACAC
Organism: Sequoia sempervirens; assembly: GCA_007258455.2. Classification (NCBI taxonomy): domain Eukaryota; kingdom Viridiplantae; phylum Streptophyta; class Pinopsida; order Cupressales; family Cupressaceae; genus Sequoia; species Sequoia sempervirens. The sequence continues at coordinate 12,315 of VDFB02290536.1, read as the reverse complement.
TAGGGTCATTGAATTCAATCAACCTTAGAAATCATTGGCCCAAGCAATAAAGGAATCATATTGACAAGTGCTCTTTTTGGAGACTCGAGAAATAGTGGTCTTGATAAAGACAACCATAAAGATTTTTGGGAAAAGCTAGGAGAGCTCAAGAATTAATCCACTCAAAAGCCCAAGTTGGAGAGCTAACTACCACATGCACAAAACTTGAACACCAATGTGAACAAGTTGAGTTTTCCACCAACAATCCCATTAACTAAAATGAGGAATGATGAAGGAAGAAACCAACCCTCATTCACATACTCGTAAAAAAATGAAAATTCAACTTAAAAATGGTTTGAAACAACATAAAAATCTGCAAGAAGTGTTCTTCTTGTTCATTCAAAATCTCTTGGAAATTCAAGCATTACATAACATAAGTGAAACTAATGGTTGTGCACCCATATGGGCTGATGAAATTCATTACAAATCTGAAATATGACTGATACAAACAACAAAGATCAATACAAAAATTATCTCCTTCAATTTGAATTCTATCACAAGCCTCTAGCATCTTCACCCTGCAATCTTCATTAGAAATCACTGTTGCAAGCAAACCATGAAATCATCAATCTTCTTGCTTTTGTAGCACACCTCTAAACCTATAAAAAAAAATGTCTTCTTGGTCTCTTTCAACCTTCTTTTAGCTAAAGCTCTCAAGCTCCCTTCACACAAACTTTACTAGCTCACTATCTCCCAAAATGTGGAGCTCACTAGCTCTCTAAAACATGGGATTCTATTCGAATACAAATCTACAACAATGGATTCTTCAAATCCTCTCTTCAATCTAAAAGCATCTCCCTATATCACCTACAAAAACTCCCAAAGCCATCTTTCCAAATTAGAAGGCCTGAATATATAGATTTATGAATGAGAAAACCCACTATGGTTTTCCAAAACCACAAGAAAAACACCTCCTTGGGAAACCCACGCCCCATTTGGAGAAATAATCATAAAATAATAAAATTATTCAATGCTCACATGGCCTTCACATGTGCACCTTAACCATGTCCAATCAAATTTGGTCAATTCTAGCATCTTCATTGATCTTTGGTGGTCCTGACGACTCCAAATATGAACATGCACCAACATGCAAAGATAGTGGCACAAACATACAATTACATGCAAGGAATGCAATAGAACATGCAAGCACATGCACCCCAAATGGTCCCCTCCAATAATCACTACTGTATTTGACTACAAATTCCGACGAATGTTTGGTGACATATCGACAAAATATTGTCGACTTATCGACGCAACACTGATTTAAATTTCGTTGCTGGATTTTCGTCGCTTTAACGACCAATTTTTATATGCTGAAACCATGACCCAGCATCATCGGTCAGCGCCACATAAAATGTTGGCGGTTTCCGTCACAAAATCAACGTAACTTCATCCATCTATCGACGCAAAAAATAAAAAATGTTGTAGAACGCCCATTTGAAATCGTCGAAAAAACACCAAATGTTCGTCCATTTTTTGACAAGGTGGAGTAAACTATCATTGCCATTACGACGAAAACTACGTCGCATGTACAACAACCTTGTCGCAATTTTTTGTGGTTTTTCGGGCTATGTTCGTCGAAATTGCGACGAAACCCTGCAGTTTTAAAAAAAAAAATTGTTCAAACATCTTCCCTCCCTAACACGGTTATATGTATGGGTTTTTTTCTTTGCATGAATAATTTGGCCAATGTATCTTTCGGTATAAGTCACTCTGACAAGTATTTGTCTTTCCTTGCATCCTTTATCAGGGTAGCTTATCTTATGTAATCCTATCGGAGAGACTTCGTTCTATCAGGCCCAAAGTTATTCATTACTTATGATGGTGATACTCCCACTGATGAATTCCATCAGCACAACTTTCACCGATGGTGCCAATCCACTATGTCGGCGTAACTTGAGATATGTTCTCTTGACTAAATGTTATTGGTGTAAGATGTGTCATCGAGCGGTCCATTTTTTGTTGTTCCGATATCAATGTGTTCCTCTGATGAAATATATTGGTGTACCTCATTCTGAAATCCCGAGTAAGTCTATCTTTTACTTTCTTGAATAACCCATTGGTAGAACAAAAAGAATGTGTCCCCGATACGAGCCTTTTATCTTCATCGGAGTAGTATATGAGATTAGAATTGTCACTTGTTAGGCTTCTGATGGCCGATGAGTATTTTTTTGGGGAAACTTTCATGAGTTATGCCGATATGCATTTCCTGTGGTGCTACATTCTCTATTTGTTCCTTTTTAATCATAATAAACAACCCGATTTCTTATGTCGATCGGTATGAATGCAATGTGCCTATGCCGATATTGTACAATGTGCTTCCTCGTTCACGTAGGCCATTCCTACAAATTTTTTATCGGTGAAGCTTGCTAGTTGTTGTGCCGATATATTGTATCGTGCCAATATAAACATAAAACATGATCGAGGTGACATAGATACTGCTTCACTAATATGTTATATCTCTTCAATTTGAAATGTGTGAACAATGGGTCTTGGATACATATAGTGAGTAAATAGCTTATAAGAACAATGGTAGAAGACCCAACAATGAAGACTTGGGAAAAAACTGCCATAGAAATTGTTGGATACGTCTCACATGACCTGCAATAATGCAAGTCCCAAAGCATATGGGCATAGTGTTGAAAACCCATACATGGAAACTAGGGACCCAAATTTGTGTCTTAAGCTTGTGGAATCCCTACAAAAACCCTCATTAACCAATCAAAAATTAAACAATTGTCTACTAATTTGAAAGGATTAATCACAAAATCGGTTTTAATAGTTGAGACAGGTGTAAATGAAAAAATGGAAGACTTATGGTAAAATTTCAAATATGTGAAGATCTCCTTGGGAAAAAATTCTAATAGTCACCTTCTTCTCTCATAGTGGAATAAAGTAAAATATTTTCTTAACATTTTACAGGCAAAAGTTAGTGTAAAGACAACATACAAGTATGTTGATGCCATCATCGAACTGCACACCAAGCTCACAAATCAAAACAAGTATTTTTCTCGCAACATATGAAGCCCACCTGATTACAATTGAGTTCAAATAGAAATTAAATCCACAACTAATGATTTCCAAACAGTACATTCTATTTTTGGTCAATTGTGTGTGTGAGAAAGCGAGAAAGTGAGTGTGTGTGTGTGTGTGTGAGAGAGAGAGAGAGAAGGTCACTTTTGTGATGGATCTCTAGCAAAATATGTGTGTGCTTTTCTCATATGATACCTGGGCGAATAAAAATAACAGTTAAACCCAAACCAAAAACCAAACCAACAACATATAATAAATAATTGTATTAATTCTATCCAATGAAATTATTTTATCATCAGTGCATGAAGCACGTGACAGGCGATTACTAGGAGCAATCCATCCACTCACTTATTCCATTGGTCACTAAATAAGAGAATCATCTATAAAATTGCTACCCATATTGAAAGGTGCCCCTCATATGGATCAAATAGCATGTAAGCAACTAGAGATGATTATTGGGAGCAACTGCAAAATCAATAACCTACCAAACAATGGCACGACATCATCACTAATTACTCATCACATAGTGAATTGTGGATGATTTTAGCATTAACCACATAATTACAATATTTGTATGTTTAATGATTTAATATAGGGATCTCTCCAAGACCCCTCATACCCATACCTAGTTTGAACCACGTACCAGTCTCAAGCCAATTCTTGTGCTAAAATGGTTGGGCTCTTCTCTTTTGTTTCTGTGCTACATGAGTACATCCCAAGTTTGTCTAATCCAAACTCATATATCCCCAGACGTGGGATGCATCCATGGATAGCTTCCCCTGCAAAAGTTGTCATCTAGGGTAACATATGAGATGTGTTAAAAAGTAAAATAAGTACAAAGGGTAACATATTGAAGCAAAGAGAACTAATGAAAATCACATAAGCTTAAAAGTGCAACATAATGAAATATTGAAAAGTGCATTACCTTATTGAGCTTGTCTTTATTTCGAGAATAGTTTAATAATCTCTACTTAACAGGGCCAAACACGTGACGGTGGAAGCTCATTTGGCAACTCCCCCCCCCCCCCTCACATCACTCTCAATTCCCCATACCCGATCATATAACATTAATCATTCATTCATCCATCAATAACATATAACATTCATTCATTAACATATAACATTCATTCATTAACATATTCACATTCATTCATTAACATATAACAATTCTTTTTTACATATTCATCAAAAATATGGTTGTCAAAATATCAGTTTTTAAGATTCATTAACATATTATCAAAATATGGTTGTCATAATATGATTACAATCACTTTTTTTTGTTTCTTTTTTGCAGCTAAAAAAAGAAGTGGAGTATCATTTTCTAAATCATTTATCCCCTTCAGTTGTTCTTCCTCTACTCATGATCTTAATGTATGCCTAGTTGTGTACTCATGGCGTGGAGACCACTTTGCAAGGGGGTCTCACAATAACAAATGTTAAATTGATATGTTTTATTATTATTGTTACAAGTATTTCATTAATTAAAATAAAATTAGAGTGGTGCTCTTTACCTGATGGGGCCACATCATGTTCCTGATCTTATCTTATAGCCTCATGCTCAACATGTTGAACACCCTCTAAATCCTCTGGAGTTGAAACACGAAAGTTACATTAATTAATACACCAATTGCAATTAAATATGTTTAAAAAACATTAGATTGGTCTCTTTACCTGATGGGGCCACATTATGTTCCTGATCTTGTCTAGCTTAATCATGCTCAACATGTTAATCATCTACTGCTCAAATTTTGAAAGTGTTTACTAATTATACACCAATTGCAATTAAAGATGTTTAGTGTATTAATCCATCTTTGTTTTGTATAATAATGAATACATCCATTACCGGGATGCACACCATGGCCTTCATCTACAGGTTGTGCTCCACCCTCAGCAGGCTGCATTCCAATGTCATGTGCAATATTATCATCTCTTGCATGTTTAAAAAAAATAGGCACATAATTACTTTATGGTGGAAGTGGTATTAAAATAGATTGCACAAGTATTCAATTTTAAATAAACTTCATTGAATTTATTTACCTACGTGTCAGATGCAGTGAAAGCTTGTGTTTTCCAGTCAAGAGTCTTAGGCGTTCAACCATAGCTCCATAGCCTTGCTGGAAGGCATCTTTAGGTCCTCTTTTGTGGGCACTCTGTTGAATTGAGCCATTTTGCATAAAGATCATGAATTTTTAGCTAATAGTGTGATAAAACTAAAATTGTTTGCAATTTATTATTTGGATCACAATATTTCATTTATTGTGCCACAATTAGATGGCTAATTTCCTTATAACCACGAATAAAGTTTATTGCTACCAGTGTTTTCTAGTCTTGCCTTTGTTTCCTTTTGATGTGTCGAGTAACCTATGAAAAGTTTGAAATACGTTAGATTATGTAAAAGAAAGAGTAACTAGTATATAGTACATTGTTGATGGTATCACATACCTTCCTTGGCTTGGTGGTGTCTTTCCTTTTTTCTTTTCAGCCTTCTCCTTTCCATCGGACACCAGGTACTTCCACTCCCTATCTGGAATCATGGGGGATGCTCATACTTTTTGTTCTTCTCTAAATGTGACCTATATTGGTCCCTCACAAACTTTAGATAGGTACCAACTTTCTTAAGGACCTTGGTTTGATTGAATGTTTTATCACCGAACAACACAACTAAACAATTAATGAGCTCATCTTTTAAATCTTGATTTTGGGCATTCCACCATGTATGTGGTGGGCGTCTCAATGTATCATTTAGATGTTTATAAAAAACATCATTTCCTGCAAAATGATCATGAGATCATTAGTCTAAAAAGAGTGATCAATAAGTAAAAAAAAAAAATTAATAAAAGGGGTAAAAACTTTATTGAAAATCAGAAAAGAAGATTACAAAAAGACCGAGGCCACAGTGACCTGCCAAAAGCAACAAAGTAAAACACATCAGCCTTCCTCGTTGTGACCATCCCCATCTTTAGCAAGAATCCCTTCTAAATCCTAGCAGAGCTCCTGGGGAACCTGCTCCCACCCATCAATCTTCCAACCAAGAAGATGCTCAGAAGCCCACTTAGCCAAACAATCAACAACCCTATTCCATTCTCGGGGAATATGGACAAAAGATATAATCTCCATCAAAGAACTAATCTGTAAAATTTGTTGCACCATCCTAGCTAGCTGCCAACTAACATCAGACACCGTCTGATTATTTATCAGACCAATCAGAACCTGTGAATCAGATTCACAAATAACCCTGTGCCAACCCAAATCATAAGCCTGCTCAAGAGCGTAGAGGATCGCCAAACCTTCCATAAGGTTGATAGACTGCACCCCTTCATGAGCAGAGAAGAAGAAAACAACTGAGCCCAAAGAGTCCCGACCAACTCCTCCAATTCCAGCAGGACCTGGATTGCCTCTTAAGGATCCATCAGTATTGATCTTCAAAATTCCATCCGGAGGGGGCAACCACATGCCCAACCTTTGGACTTTTTGTTTCCCCCTCCTTCCTCTCTTGACGCAAGCCGAAGCTAAAGACAACCCCTGGATTCCAAGTCTATCCACCTTCTCAGCGTCCCCTTTGTTTAAAGGGAAAACCACCTCACACTTAGCTTCCACCGTCTCCTGAATCATAGCCCTAACTCTTTGACAAACTTGTTGGAATATCAACCTTTCACCCCGAAAAATTCTACGATTTCGTTCTAACCAGATCTGCCACAATATGAAAGTAGGACCAACATACCACACCTCCTGCAAGAAAGAGGTCATAGAAGGAGGTCTACCGACACTGTTCCAAAACTCCACCAGTGAAGAGGCATGAACACAGGGGATTCTCCAAGCCTCCCACCAAAGATGCCAAAGATGCAAAACAAAGGGGCACCGAAAAAACAAGTGAGAAGAATCCTCCTCAGCTGCCCCGCACAAAACACGGATAGAAGGGCCCTGGAACCCCCTCTTCTGAATATTGTCCCACGTCAAGCACCTATTCCAGGCCAAGGTCCAAAGAAAGCAGTTACACTTTGGCCAGGAAAACTTGTTCCACACTCTCTTCCACCAGTGAACCTCCCCCCATCTAACCTTTGAGATAACAATCTCTGATATCCAGAAGCAACAGTAAAGACACCCTTAGGATTAGGAGACCACGAATAACATCCCCCTCCTGTAGGGAACTACACTTCCTACTAGCAAGGATTTTGTGCAACTTAGCACATTCCTCCTCCATACCAACATCCGACCACTCGCCAGGATTCTTCCATCTCACCATTCTCAGCTGATCTCGAGCAGAGAAGGACTTAAAATCACTCACCCTTGACCAACCAGCTTCGAGGAACCGCTGGCACAAAGTAACCAAGTTCGGGAACTGAGCAAGAATGGGGGGAAAACCATCCCAAGAGTCTGACCAGAAAAGAGCTTCCGTCCCCCTTTTGCAAATCCAAAAAAGGCCATCCTTTATGAGAGCAACCCCTTTCTTGAGAGTAACCCAAATCACCGAACCTTTCCCCCTCAGGGAGTACCGAGGAATATCAGTCTGAGGGATCCCTAGAAAATATTTATGAGATAAAATTCTAGCCTAGAGATGATCCTGCTCCACACACCAGTGCCAATACAGCTTAGCAGCCTGAGCCACGCCGGACAAAGAAGACTGCCTTAACCCAAGCCCTCCGAACTGCTTCGGGCTACAAACAGTATCCCACCTGACAAGACTCCATTTAGATGACTGTAAACTACCAGCCCATAAAAAATGCCTAGCAAGAGAATCAAACTCCTTAATAAAACTCACTGGGGCAACCTGGATCATGCATCTGTAAATGGGGAGAGCCTGCACCACAGACTTGAGCAACTGAACACGCCCTAAAAAGGACAGCCATCTGTGGGTCCAATGATTAACCTTCACGCGAAATTTGTCCAAGATATTTTTCCAAGAATCCCTATGTGGTCTTCCAACAAAGATCAGAATACCAAGGTAGGTCAAGGGGAGGGACCCAATCTGAAATCTCAAATTGTGAGCAATCCTCCTCTGAATGGGCTCCGGAGTGTTAAAGAAAAAGATGGAGGACTTTTCCTCATTGATCAATTGACCCGAGGCACTGAGATAAACATCCAACACCCTGCGCATATTAGTAGCTTCCCTGATTGACGCTAGACCCATCAAAGTTGTGTCATCCACAAACTGCAAATGAGACTGCGATGGTAAGCCACCATCCCATCTCCATCCCGAAATAAACCCCAACTCCACATGCCTTCTCATCAAGTAGCCCAGACCCTTGGAAAGAAGGATAAACAAATAGGGAGAGAGGGGGTCTCCCTGACGCAAACCCCGAGAAGCACCAAACAGCTCTGAGTGCTCACCATTGATTAACACAGAAAAGGAAGTTGTAGTAACACAACTCATCACCCAGTTAATCCAATCCTCCCCAAAACCAAAAGCGCCAAGAATCTTCTGAAGGAAGGACCACTGAACTCTGTCATAAGCCTTATCCATATCCAATTTGATAAACATTGCTTTATCCTTGGAAGTGGCCATAGAATGAATAGTTTCAGTAGCAATCACCACCCCATCCAAAATTTGTCGACCCTCCACAAAACCGCTCTGTTCCTCAGAAATCAACACTTTAAGCCACTTTTTCAACCTGTCAGCTATCAATTTAGAGATAATTTTATAAATCACATTGCAAAGAGAGATAGGCCGAAATTGCCTTAACCTATCAGCACCCTCATACTTGGGAATGAGAGCTAGGAAGGTGGAATTTAGAGCCTGTAACATTTTCTTATTTGACTGAGACTCCTGCACAACTGCTAACAAGTCCAATTTGATAATATCCCAGAACTCTTGGAAGAACTCAATCGGAAAACCATCTGGGCCAGTGGCTTTCCCCTTCTTCATCTGAAACACTATACCCTCCAGTTCATCAAGCGAGATGTCACTCATAAGATGCTCATTCATCTCTCTAGAAACAAGAGAAGGGATACACGAAAGGACCTGAACTTCCTCATCCAAACTCCTTCGCTCCTCCTCCTTGAATAAAGAAGCAAAGTATTGTACTGCTTCATTTGAGATCTCCTGAAAAGAGGAAAGTTGCTCACCCCTGTCATTCACTAAAATAGAAATAGAGTTGCCATGTCTCCTGGCTTTCACCGAATTGAAGAAGAAGGTAGTATTTTTATCTCCTTCCAGTAACCAATCAACCCGGGCCTTTTGTTTCCAAAAAACTTCTTCCCTTAGCTCACACTCCTCCAACAACTTCAAAGCCTTGGCTTCTTCCAAAAGCCGCACTTCAGTCATCCCATCCTCCCTAATCATCCTCGTAATACCAGCCAACTCCACTTGAGCAGCAAGCTTAGCATGGAAAATGTTTCCAAAGCAATGTCGATTCCATCGTTTGAGCTGATACTTGACAAATTGAAGTAACTTTGCAAAAGTATACATTTTCGTACCATAGGAAGGTCTACCATACCTCCACCATTCAACAACGTAATCATGAAGAGAGGGATCTCGTAGCCACATAAGCTGGAATTTAAAAGGAGGAGACAATGGCACACGAGCTGAAGAGACCGCGAGTCGAAGAGACCGCGAGCTTGATAGGCCAATGATCTGAACCCCTCCAATCCAAAATTTAAGAATTAGAGGACCACAAACCACCAACCCAGTAACAAGAAACCAAAAAATGATCAAGATGCTCAGCAATGCAATCCTCCCCAATCCTCTGATTAGTCCAAGTAAACTGACCATTACTGGGCTTGATATCAACCAGATTTAGAGCTGAAATGTTATCCTAAAGAAGTAGAGCAAAAGGCTCCAGCCTCATAATACCACCCCTTTTCTCATCCAACTTAGAGATAGCATTAAAATCCCCCGCCATTATCCATGGATGGTAAGGAGCCATACTTCTAACAAACTTGATATGGGTCCACAATAATTGCTTACCATGAAGCTCAGTAGGCACATAAATATTGGAGAATAATATAGCCTCCCCAGTCTCAAAGCAAGAAGCAATCATGGAGATAGATGACTTGAAGGACATCCACCAAAGAGGAGAAATCTTCTGAGGATTCCATAAACAAGCCACTCCCCCAGAAGCCCCCTGAGCGCCAATACATTGGCACTCACCATTCCCCCACAACTTAGGCATCAAACCAAACATACTTTTAACCGACAACTTAGTCTCTTGGAGGAAGAGAACATCAGGAGATTGACTTCTAACCAAATCACGAACAACTTTTTGTCGAGGGCCACTGTTCAAGCCCCTTACATTCCAAGATAAAACAATCATTTCAAGGGGCTCAAAAAAAGAGAATCCAAGGTCTTAACAGACCCTGACTCCACCAAATTCTCCCCTATCATTTTGATATTTTCCACATCCTTCTTCCTACCAAGCTTAGAGACCTTCTCCGCCCCCCCTTTTTTTAGATCCTTCTGTAAAATACCCAAATGAGAAGACAACTTATTATTCTTACCTATCTCTGAGCCCGATCCCCGTGAGGGGTGGGCTGAAGCGTCATTGCTTTTTTCTTTTACAACAACACAGCCTGGTTCCTCCGGAGCCCTCAACTGATGATCTGATTCCAAAATCCTAGTCCCCACAACTTGTGGAGCACAAAGAACCTCTGAACAGAGCCCTTCAAGCCCTAGATCTTTCCCATCCTGTACTACATTTGGAAAACCCGTATGCACCTCCTGCTGAGAAACTTGCACTATCTTAACAGGAGACCCATGCTGTTCAACTTCCAAGAGACCCATGCTGTTCAACTTCCATAGTCCCTTGATCCAAGTCCACCAAACCCGGATTCACTTCTTGCTAACTAAGATCATCCAATACCTCGAATCTATTAAAAGTGTCCTCATCTTGCCTTTCTTTGAGAGTCCTCTTTTTCCCCTTATTTCTGTTCTGAATTTTTACAGGAATAAAACCATCAACCCCAACACCACTACCCTGAATAGGATCCTTACCCTTATCCACCCTAGGTGGATTACGAGAAGGTTGAGAGTCTTCGGTCGCTACAGGCTTAGCCTTTGGACATCTACGCTGGAGATGGCCATACTCATGGCAAAATCAGCACCGAAACGGTAAGGTCTCATAGTCAAGCTGTTGCACCCAGGAATACTCTCCTGCACACACTGCTAAAGAATCTGACAATGGTTTACTTAAATCAATTTCCACAAAAAACTGGGCATATGTCATTACCTTCTTGAATTGTGTCTGCTGCGACGAGCCAACAGGTTTCCCCAACATCGAGGCTAGTAAATGCAGAACATCCTCACGCCAGCATTCCACCGGGAGCCTCAGAAGACGAACCCAAACTAGAACCCGACTCAGAAGCTGCTCGGCCGGATTGAAGCCTGCATGCCATGGTTTAATGAATAGGCCCACTTGGTTGTAGAAGTAAGGGCCCCCCTCAAAAGTATGAGTCTGATCAGCCATACAATCAAAAGTAACCATGAAATAATTATTCGCTAGGATTCGAATCTCCATCTCCCCCTCTGGCATCCATGTCCTCTGAGCCCAGGCTTCCAAAAGTTGCAGCGAGATTCTCAAGCCTAAGAACTTACAGTATAAGGAATGTCTTGAGTAATAATTGATATCCTCTGCCAACATCTCCATCGGAATCACAACATTTGGTCTCTCTTTGCATCTTTCCAGACAACCATTAATCTTCGGAATCTGAGACCCCCCAGATGATCCCATCTCCGGGTCTAGGGAAAAAAGATTATTCTCAAAAAATTTAGAACCCTGTAGAGGGGGTTTTGATCCAAAAGCCGACCGGAAATCCATCAAGGGGCTAACCCCAGATGATTCTCCGCGAGACATGAGCCCCGATTGTGTCCCTACACTGACATGCAAACCCTCAGACATAGAGGGCAGAAAGATCCACTTAGGAGCTAAGACAAAAGTACTTCGTTCCACCCACAATGCACCACACCTTAGGATGAGCAGCGAAAAAAAAACAACACCTCCACCCCCAACAAAACCCCTTGTAGCTTAAAAAGAGGGATGCCCTGCTCACGGGAGTTCCACCCTTGCAACCGAATTCCACCCCTCGCAGGCCAGGCCAATCTGGGACGTGCCTAAGATCAACCTCCAAAAACAACCCCACCGACCCCGTTCACAAATAGAGCACAAAGAAAACGGGCTGGCAACGCCTCCCCGCCCCACCACCACATGCACAGAGTTCCCGCTACCGGGATCAAGAGAGAGCAGCCCTAAAAATCTTTCCCTACCACGCATTAGCACCCCCCAATGCCACTTCCAACCCAAAACAGAGAGA
>VDFB02290535.1:0-39188 GCA_007258455.2 Sequoia sempervirens | reverse complement strand
GAACTAGGACCAACAATGACACACACAAATTTAGATTCAGGGATTTTGAAAGTTGGTATGAGAAGTTGTTCTACCAAGAATTTGTATTGAAGGACGTTGTGCGGCATGTCTAACAATGATCTGATTGTTGCCATAGCATCTACTACTCAGTTGTTCATGTGAGGAATCTGATCAAAAGTTATGTCAATGAAAAGGTCCTTGAGATTTTCTACCATCTTTTTGTAAGGAGTAATCTTTTCGTCCTTAGTTTGGTAGTCAACATTGACTTGGTTGATAACTAGCTGAGTCTCCATATGCTTTCAAATCTTGTATCTTCCATTAAACTACTATCCTTAGACCTGTGATTAGGGCTTCATACTTAGCAATGTTGTTAGTACATGGAAATGTTGTATTAATTTGGGATGCAATCGCCTTCAGGGGTGATAAAGAGAATACCCACCCTTGATCCATGTTGGGTGATTGATCCATCAATTTTCCATTAATCTATAAGACTGAAAAGGAAGACTAATTCATCAGGGAATTTAGATATCAACAGGTTCTCTGCATAGATAGGTGCATCTGCTAGCTGGTTTGCGATCACTTGTCCTTCGATTTTCTTGCACTCCACATACTCTATGTCAAATTCAATCAAGATCATCACCCATTTTTCCATTCATCTTGTGATAGTTGCTTTGGATAATAGGTATTTCAATGGGTTGATCTTTCCAATAAGCTTGACTTGATGTGATAGCACGTAATGTCTGAATTTTTGTGAAGCAAAAACCATCGCTAAGCACACTTTCTCAATGGATTAATAGTTCATTTCATATCCCACTAAGGTCCTATTGATGTAATAGATAGCTCTTTCTTTTCTATTTTCATCATGATGTGCGAGAAGAGCACCTAGTGTTGTTGATGTTGTTGAGATATATAGGATCAATGGTTTGTTTGGTATTGGTGGCATGAGAATTGGAGGTGTCAATAGGTAGTCCTTGATCTATTGGAAAGCTTAATCACACTTCTCTTCCCACTTGTAAGTTATTCCTTTATGGAGAAGATGCAAGAAAGGGTGGATCTTGTCTAATAATTGTGCTATGAACCTTCTCATGGACTTCAATATTCCTTGTAACCCTCTCATATACTTCAATGTTTGTGGTGGTTCCATGTCTAGGATGGATTTAACCTTTACTAGATCAATTTCTATCCCTCTTTGTGAGATGATATATCCAAGAACTTTCCCTGATGTAACCCTGAAGATACACTTTTTTGGATTCAATCGTACCTTGTACTCTTCAAGTCTGTCAAAGATGGGTCCCAGGACTTCTATGTGCTCAGTCTTTTTCTTTGATTTTGATAAAATATCATCCATATAATCTTCTACTATTTTATGGATCATTTCATGAAAGATGAGGGATATTGCTCTTTGATAGGTTGCTCCTGCATTCTTCAGCCCAAATAGCATCATGTTCCAACAATATGTTCCCCATGAACAAGTGAATGCAATTTTGTTTTGATCCTCCTTAGCGATCATGATCTGATTATAGCTTGAAAAACCATCCACGAGGGAGAATATTTCATGCCCAGCTGTTAAATCCACAGTGAGGTTGATGTTAAGAAGAGGGAAATCATCCTTTAGGCATGCCTTGTTTAAGTATCTAAAATCCATGCATATTTTGATGCCCCCAGTGGGTTTGGAGATTGGTACTAGATTGGAAACCCACTCAAGATAATTAATCAGTCAGATGAATCCAATGTCAAGAATTTTTTGTAACTCAATTTTTACCAAGAGTGCTATTTGAGGGTGCATCTTTCTTAATTTCTACTTCATTGGTTTGGCTTCAGGATAGACTGCTAAATGATGCACAACTACTTCTAGATCAAGCCCTGGTATATCTATGTATGACCATGCAAAGTTAGTTCTTCGCTCTTTCAAGAATGTTGCTAGGTTCTTTTGTTCTTCATCCAACAAGGATTCAACATAGAAAGTGATCTTTGGTGCCTCTTTTGTTTCCACATTGACTGGGGTTTCCTTTTCTGCCAATACTATTGACTTTTTTGGATGCATCACACTAAGGGGGATATTGAATCCCTCATCCTTAGGCACCTCATAGAGGATTTCACCCTTGGATACATCCTTTATTTTTACCATTTTAGTATCAGAAAGTGCCACATTGTGGTTTTCACTCAAAGATCTGCATGTTAGTTGCATGTCCTCAATTTTTTGACTGAAGGATTCAATCGTCTCCCCATAGTACGCCCCTGTATCTAGCTCTATGTCAAAATGAACTTTGTGATTTTCCCGTGGTAAGTTATCATGGAGTCCTATGAATTCTAAGATTTCTTCATCATTTTCGAATAAATCTAGAATTGGTGGTCCTCGTTGGTCCAACTCAAGGAGTTGTGGGTATACTAGGCTTATTTTAGTTGGTTGATTGCTTGAGGTAAAAGATGTTGTGGATATCATGAAAAGGGAGTTATTCTCAAATAGGCCAAAAACATCAAGGGGGAAGTTTCTAGGGTAGTATCATGCGATGTGGGTAATCAAGAGGAAGCCTCAGCTTGTTTAGTGGAAGTACCTTTTCCAATAAGGGTAACCTTTCTAGTAGTACATCCTAAGTCGAGATTCTTTGGACGTTTCTCAAGAACGATAGATTCTAGAAAACCATTGTCATTTTGCCATAGTTTCTCATTCTTGTTGTATCCCCAACGCTTCATTAGCTTCAAGAATTTTTTGTCATCTTCCATAGGAAGAATAGGGATGGGTCGTTCATCCTAATAGAGGAGTTTAGAGACATCCTCCTCATTGATATCTTCTTTATTTAAATCCCCCCACTTGGTGAAGGTGGTAGTGGCCATCTTAATTGTTTCAGGTGCTTCATTGCTAGACGTGGGTTTCCCATGGGATTTAGGAGAAAAAGGTAGCTCTCCCAACACAAAGGTATCCTTTATTAGTTTAAAGTTTCCACAACTATCATCCTAGATCACTACTTTGATGTTAGGAATATTTTGCATAATGGGTGCTTTGGTTTTAGAGGTAGATGCAAGGGATGATGGGTCAAAAAATGAGGAGGATGGTGTAGGCCCTTCATCATTTTTAGGGATCTGGGGTATCTTGTAAAACTTGGCCTCAAGGTTCTTGTAGTAGTAAAAAGGCTCAAGATCTCCATGGATAGTAACTTCTCTACCCTCAAAAGGAAACTTTACACATCGATGATAAGTCAAAGCTATAACTTTTAGGGCATGGATCCATGGTTGGCCAAGCAGGATGTTGTAGGGCAAATCAAGGTCTAAAACTTGGCATGTAGTCTCTATAATGATGGGTCCCGCTTGGATGGTTAATGCAATGATGCCTTGCGATACCCACTCTTGATCATCATATGCTCTGATGGTGGTACTCTTTGCTTTCTTAGTAGTATCCTCTAAATATCCCAGGTTCTTGATCAATTGAAGGGTGAAAATGTTCAAACAAACACCTCCATCTACTAAGAATCTTTTAACATTCTTCTTATGAATAATGACCTCAAGGTGCAAAGCACGGTTATGAGATATTTGTGATTGTAGGTCTTGTTTTAAGAAGGTAAGAAGATAATTAGTGATATTCCCTACCATAGCTTGAAACTGTAGAAGTTGAAAAACCAACTTCACAGTCCCCAAGAATCACCTGCAAGCAATCACCTATCACATCCAACAGATATTTAGAACAAAAATGAAAGATGTTCTATAAAATCTCAGAGCCAAAGTTGTGCAAGCAAAAATCAGAATTATTGATTATTGAGAATAATGTTTTACAAATAATACAAAAGCCTTTGAAAAGACAATGATGCAATAAAGTAGGAAAAAGCAACCCTAATCTTATCTTGAGCAAAAAGACAGCTCAATAAGATAAGATAAGAATTAAAAGATAATTATCCTAGGAAATAAATAATTACCTAAGTAAACTTATCCTAAAGTGTAATTAAATAATTAATTACACCAATACCCCCCATAAGTGCAACTTAGGGAGAAGCAAATTATTATGCAAATATGAGTCTTGGCAACAAGGCCTGATCAGGTACTCATGTACAAATGCAAGGCAAAATAAATCAAACGGGGTAAAGGAGAAAACCACATGGGAACAAAACTCCTCCCCAAAATAGAATGCAATAAACTACCTAAGTGATGAAAAATGGAGGACTCCATAAGACCCCCCAAGGACACCATTCATCACAAAGATACATGAAAGAATCCCCCCATAAGAGAGGAAGAAAGAGACCACAGATCCCCCCCAGAATGAAGTAACTCCAAAAGAAGTGAAGAAACTACATCTCCAGAAAGAAGTGAGAGGGAAGAGATCGAATGAAAGAAATCTTTGAAGGTGGAATAGGTGCAGCCCAAGATGTCTCCACAAAAGCAGGTGTGACCTCAACAAATGAAGAAGCCGAAGTAGGTGAAGACTCAATAGAAACCTCCAAAGATGTATGATCAACTGGATCCTGCTGCACTGAAACAAAAGAAGCAACAGGAGGAGGAGGAGATGGAGCAGAAGGCTCGAGAACAAGATCCGAAGTGAGAACAACAATGTTCAAGAAGCCAAATCTCTCCTCTGAATGATGATGCACACGCGAAGTGTGAGGAACAGCTGTAGGAACAGAAGCACCGCCAGTAGCAAAATTAGTGAAGGAATACAACCGAGAGGAGTGATCCACTATCCCGGTAGCAATGACTGCTCTACTCTCCAAGTCTCTGATGATAACCGAATCAGGTGTGAACTCCACAAATCTCCCATTGCCCCCATGTGTTATCTGATAGATGGAAAGAAGGTTATGTGTCAAGTGAGGGACACACAAGACATCCTGAAAGGAGTGATCCCCAAACTAATAGACCCCTTCCCTATAACACTCATGTAAGTGTTGTTTCCCATCAAAATGGGAGACATAGTGCAAGACTCAAAGGAAGTGAACATAGACTGCGAAGATGCCATATGATGAGATGCTCCTGAATCTAGAAGCCATCTCCCTGATCCAATACCTAAAGAAGCACAAAGAGCATGTCCCTTCATATCTGATGAAGTATGTAAACCAGTTGTGCCTGTGTTATGTTGCTCTGAAGAAGAAGAATGAGGAGAAGAAGATGTTGCAGAAATCCTAGAAGGCAAATCAATCTGATGTTTCTGAAGAAGATGTTTCAACTCATCAATGTCCTTCTTGTAACAATTATGTTCTGCATGTCCTTCCCTCTTACAATATGCACATGTAGACTTCTCCTTCCTAAATGATTTCCCCTTAGAAGAGGAGGATGAATATGAGGACTCCTTTTGTTGCTCATGAGGTTCAGAATCCTTTTGTTTCTGTTCCTTGCCTTTGCTTGTAGAAGCCTTCTGATCTCTGGGCTCCTGTGATGCAATAAGTGCCTGTGAAGAGGAAGAAGGTTTCACCGTACCCATGCTAGCAAACTTAGCTTGCTCTCGAGTGAGAGATGAAGCAAAGTCATCAAGAGAGGGCATAGTGAATCTCATACCAAGTGCATCCCTAGTGGCATAAAAGGTAGAAACAAAAATTGAATAATCAGGTCCAAGCTTAGAAAGGATGGACAATACCAACTGAGAGTCTTTTTTCTAAACACCACACTGTGACAATTGTAATCTAAGAGACTTGAGTTTGGTGAAAAAATCTTGGATGCTGTCAAAATCCCTAAGATTTAAGCCAATAAGCTCATTCTCTAACTGAAAACCTCTCATAGTATCCTGCTTCCCAAACAAGGACTCCAAAGTATCCCATATCTCATTTGGTGTAGTGCAAGATTCAATGTGGAAAAGGAGGTCAGATGAAATAGACAGACATAATGTGCCATAAACTTCATCACACCTATTAAACCATTTTCTCTTTTCAGTAGCACCTGTAGGTTCAATTTCTGTACCCATGGTTACCCTATACAACCCTTTATGTTTCAAGTGAATCTCCATTTGTTTTTTCCAACCAAAATAGTTGAATGGAGTAAGGGGTTGTAACGCCCCGCCGTGCGAACCCCAAAGGACAATAAAACAATAATTACTGCACAATTTTTTATTTTTTTAAAAAAAAAGTAAACATAACATATATGTAATACACATTAAGTTATAACATGAATTTCATTTAAGAAGATTCATTAGCACATACATCCCTTGGGGTACACGAGGAGTCATTACGCGACTTAGATCCACACAATGACAACAAGGAATAAAAGTCAAATATATAATCCATAACAAAGTAAACATTATCAAATGTAACACATACATGAAAAATCATTGATAAGAAACCATCTGCACATAAATACAACATATGCATGATTAACATAACACATTGAATAACAACTGCCATGGCCAATATCCACACCAAGTTTAACATTATATTACATTACAATGTTTAAGAAGTACAATAACACAAAAGTGTTCCCAAACATAAATGGAAACCATACACAAGATACCATGATACGAATAGATAGATGAATACAAAGTATCATAACTGGCTCCAAGACAAATACAACTCTGGAGTTGCTACAACAGCACCAATCCGCACCTCTCGATCCTCGACTGGGGACCCAATGGGGTGCTTAGCACGTTCCACCCAACCATGTGAGTCCGAAGACCCACCCCCCATGCTAGGAGCTAACAAGAAAGAGACCTCAACCAAGAACATCCAAGCAGGGCACCACAAGACTCAACGTCATACAAAAGTATCATAAAACTCAAGGATTACAATGACATAATCAACCACATGCAAGAGTCATGAATCTCATCACCTAAATCAAAGCAATAACCAGTAAACAAGTAACCAAAGGATGATCATGAAGCACTTCCAAATCAACTGAAAACATAATACAATTCCAAATTGCAATTAAACAATACAATAACATCATATCACAGTACCAAAAGAGTACAAGATCATAAGTCAAATATCAATGAGATCATACAAGACCACAAAGTACACCAAAGATAAAATAGAGTAAAACCATAAATCAATTCAAACAACTAGGTTTCATCAATTCAAGACAAAGGACCACTTCCAGAGGATTTCCAAAGTAGCAACATAATGAGTGTTAGAGGAGAGTTTCATTGCATGGCTTAACATGGATTCTCCAGGCTACCTATTGCAAGGTACCGCCTCCATCTACTGACGGGTTATCCAGGCAACCAAGCACTAGGAACCACCTCCATCTATGGTTATCCAGGCTACCTATCTTAAGGAACCGCCCCATAGGGTTGCTCATGCGGAACCATTACCTTTCACGAAGACAAGGCAATGATCATGCCAACCACGACCTTCTCAATACCCTTTAGTCTGTGGTAGCACTAAAAGGAAGATGAGGCATCAATTATATTTTTAATGTGATTCTACCCACCCCCTAGTTAATTACTTAGGTTTTCACTTATTAATCACACTCTAATGAGGGCTATCCTGGTGCCTCTTTGTGCACCGACCACCCACTTAGAGCCACTCTCACTCTAGACACTCAAAACATAAAAACCAAAATTCAAGGGTTGTACAACATAACAACATTAGATCACAATAGAGAAACATGCGAGGCATTACACATCTCGCTATAAACCGCATAATCAAAATCTCAACGATTTATGTACAACCCTTTCAAAATCATGAAACCAGAATACTTGCCACATCAAGGGCACAAAAAGAGGGAATATTAACTGACAATCATCTCAAGCCTCTGGAAGACTCTCAAAAAGTTTACACTAGGGTTTCCCCATCAAATAACTGACAACAATAATTGCAAGACCTCAAAGAACTATTTTCAAATCAAATATAATGAGTGAATAAATCAAAATAAGATTAACAGCTCCATCCAGATGACATAATCAACTTCAATACGAAATATAACATAAATTCAAGAAGATCAACTATAAACAAAACACGAGTTCCCAATTACATTGCAACACAAATTAAATGAAAAGGGATTTCATGAACTAAAATTAAGTCTCCAAAAGCATTTTGACTGACACAAAACCATCCAGAACAATCCTTCAATAACAAAGGAAAAAGCATGCAACCAGGCATCCAAGGGAGACCTCAAAAATGATATAATTTAATATTTCACCAAAATAATAAAAGTGAGAAGACTGCATTCAATGAGAAGCATAAAATTATCACAACCAAACATTACATTAGTTTCCAAAATACTCCACCAAAAATCAATTAATAAGAACCCCACAACTCAAAACAAACCAAGAGTTCACCATGTAAGGTTACACGAATATCAACACAATTTAACTTAAAGAAGATCCCCAACTCATGTCAACTCAAGAAAATTCATAATGAAAGAGTATGTCAAATCACTCATAAAATGACATGAACCCAATGGAATGAAAATACTTCCAAAGCCAAGCAATTCCAAAGAGAATACCATAATTTGGATACACCAAATTACCCTCAAATGATCAATGACCAATCAAACACAATTTGTCCATTTGTTCAAAAATAATTTCTTTAAAATAAATAAGGGAACTCTAGAATCACATGTCGTAATTATCTCAAGGCATATTTTATCACACTAAGAATACTAACCCAACATTCAAAAGCAATAAACTTCAAAGAACAATTGAACTATCACCTACGATCTGACTCTTTACTTGAAAAGAAATCATTTTAACTCATTAAAGACTATACTCACATATCTTATTAACGTCTCACTATGCTCATCATAAAGTTGTATTAAATAAAAGAAGTTATAAAAGTATTCCATCCAATTTCTTTTATTCCCATTCAGAGTTTATAATCATTCCTATAACTATATTCATATATCTATAAACATGATTAGCCAATTAATACTCTAATTTATATTTAAGAGGATAACTAACCTCACTAACACTACATTACAAAGCCAGTTTCCTTCCTAACTAAAACTATATGAGCAACTAATTTCACTATGAAGTAAGAGCTTGTTCACTTATAAAAAGGGCATAACTATTTTCCTAATAATCTAATGTATACCAATTCCCATTACTTAATATAATCATTTAGTTTTAGAACCAAAGCGAATGTTTTACCCTAACATTTGAAGTTTACAATCATATGAACAAATGATGTCATAACATTTGTAGATTGATCCTTTCAAAAAAAAATATAATCATTCATTCCATGTAAGTATGCAAGCAAGAGTTTAAAGAAGGTTTACCCATGGATGAAGAATATACATATATATGTGATTGCTTTTCTTATAATTATAAGCTTTCGTTTGATTAAGGTCAAATGATTTCATAAGGTAATTTTCTACTAATCATTGTATGGAAGCTAAATTGTCAAAAAGAGAAAATTGAATATAAAAAAAAAAATTAATTAGATTGAATTAAGAATAGTCAAAGACTAAAATTTGACTCAAGCCTAAAAATAAGAAGATAATAAGATTCCTATCCTAAACCTTTCAATTTCTATTCTATAGTCAACTTAACATTTTCTATTAGCATTTAATTCATATAACAAGTAACTTTAACTAAACCAATCTTCTTCTAACTAAATGTAAAGAACCAGGAACCACACGTATACCACATACAAGTATCGCCACTTTGACAGATTGAAAAGCATCAGAGAGTTTATTTAAATCTATACAACCTACCATGTTCCAGTGCACCGCTGTGATGGGTTGACAATGAAACAGAGAGATTATTTAATTTACTGCTCCTTTGAAAGTCTAAATGTTGCAGCTGTGATTGTTTGCCAAAGGTTTCTGGGAGACTGTTTAATTCTGAACAATGTCTCAACTCTAAAAGGCGTAACAGTGACAGGTTGCCAAATAATGCAGGTTAACATGTTCTTTTCCCAGTTTATGCTACAATGAAAATAATTACATTACTCATCTTTCAAAATTATTGGTCAAATGCTTGGTAGTTTTGAGCAATGTGGACTCTACAAGATCTCTGTATACATCAACTGTATTCAAGGACTACATTTTCCTCTTACCACGTGCATATCTTCATTCATATATTAGACGGGGGGGGAAAAAATGGATGAATTTACAGGAAAGAGATATGATATGAAAATCTACACGGGACTTAACACCAAGTCCCTAAAAGTTCAATATTATTCTGACTTGCAATAAAACCTACCGATTAATATGTGCCTTATTGATTGACTTGCAAACAGCACTATCTCTGACAAGCATGCAATCCTCCAAATCGGCCTTATTCTTTGCAGCTAACACTGCCATGGTCTGTTGCAAATGACCCACCTCCCAAAATTGCCACCTGCTTGGTATTGTGTAGAACATTATGTGCAGTTCGAGCATTGAGGAGACGCCACGACCTTGACCATCTCAATATTTTTTTATTTTTTATTTTTTTCCATGCAGTTTTTTTAACAATTTTTCTGCGCTCCTTTTTGTGTGGGAAGTGCAATTTCCCTGCTCTTATCTTCGTCCTGTGACAAAGGTTTATGGGCATTCTTGGCGGCTTTTAAATTAAAAATAACAACAATTAGTTGAGGTGCGTCTTCTTAGTGACTACTGAACTCTAGGATAAAACCGGAAATGGGGAGGATAGAATGCATGACCATGGAAAACTGAGACTAAATTAAAGGTGTAATCGGGGCTGAGATGTTTACAAAGAAATGATGAGGAGACAATGTGATTTGAGGAAAACAATAGTTAGGGGCGCGCCAAAAAAATTGTTCGAGGCTTTAGAAAATTTCAAACAATGCAACAGTGTAAAGGCAATCTGCAACCTTAACCAACATCTCGGTAACTGCGCCAAATCGTGGGACATTGAGCAACCGCAGGGCATCCATGAACATAAACGAGAGGAATTTGGAAATGCTCGCCATCTACTTGCATGTTAACAAATCTCACGTTTTATTCACAGGCGATACGTGCAAAGAGATAGGTGGTGCAAATATAGCAAGAGACGGAGAATTAATGCCTGCACAACATTTACATTTCTTTGATGAGTTTCCAGAGATGCGCTCAAGTTTGAAGTTGGAAATTAACCATCACCACAATCAAAGGTTAGCTCTCGTACATTGACAAAATTTATTTTCAAGTGCAGCAACTGCGATAGATTGCCAGCAGAATCCCGCAGAATATTTAAATCTAGACTTCCTATTGAGTTCATGTACCACGGCTGAGACTGGTTGACAAAACAACAGAGAAATTACTTATGGCTCCTTTTCTTTAGAATTTATTGAAGAGACTCAGAATTTGAGAGACTTTGCTATTTCCTTTTTATTATCTGATCAACAAGACTGAAGCCTTATCACTAATGATCCCACCACTACAGATGGATCAATTGTTTCGGTGAAGAAGAAAGGTTAAAGAAGGAAACTATTATTCTCAGAAAGAAACAAATACAAGAAGACCAATCCGTTACAGGACTACATGCGCAGAAAACAGTTATCAAACCCTTACACAAAAGTACTAATTTATGGACCATAAAAGAAAATTACTAACAACCCTCTTCCCAAATCCCTTGTTTCCTTACCAAGAGAAAGATCTTCCGTAACAATCCATATCAAGGATAAAGAAAGCGTAATATTTGATCTGCATATCGTGTTTTTTTTTTTCAAGAGTTTTGAAAGGGATTCATGTACGCCCCAATTCAGCAATCGACTCACCATCCTGAAAGGGAGCCAATTTTCTCTTCGATTGTGCAAAATTGGAAAACATTTTCTCTCTCCCGATCATACAAAATATACTACAAAAGATGCCCCTTCAATTCCTAACGGAATGCCTTTTCACATTCCCCATAACCGAATCTTGAAATTCAAATAATATTTCTCAAATTATTTGCTATACTAACTTCCATTACACTTAATTAATTTATTATATTACTATTATCTACGTATTTTATTTTATTATAAATGTATATTATATTCAATATAATAACTAACTTTCAATATTCTATTTTATTTACTTCTATTAATAGTGTAATTTTATTCTTTCTTAACCTCTAATTATATTAAACCATTTATTTAATTATTTATTTTCTTTTAATTATCCACAATACCTTTTTAACTTTATAATCCTATTTAAATGTCCTAATTTGATCAAAACATTTATCAACCAGAATAAATCAAATGCACTCAAAGCCAACAATACCTGACCTCACCACGAGTTGAAATGCATTACAAAGACAACGCAAATGGAGGGCACTACATCCTCCCCCCCTAGACTTCGACTTACTCCTGGAAGTTGAACTCAAGCAAAAAGACGGTAACATAACAATATCAATGACCATAAACACATCAATACCATATTTTAAATCATCAATTAAATGTCACCAAGTAAGCAATGAAAATTAAACACAAAAATAAATGATACCAAAACAAAAATGGTGACGGGGTTGCATCCAGACCAATTTGTCAAACCCTAGGACAGAAGACGAACTAGGTTGGGGAAACTTTCTTGTCAGTTCCTATTTTCCACGTCTATCCCATTGGGTGGTTATGGTGCTCGCCCTGTCCTGACCATGGAGGTGGAATCGAGACTTAATTCCTGCAATCCTGCATGCAAACAAACGTTGTGCACAATACATATATATCACAAATACATTGTGAGAGGAATTCCCAGCATAGTAGGGCACTCGCGAGCGAGTGATACCACACTGTCCCTCCCACCAAACCACACATAATAGTCAAAACAATTCTAGTAACTCGTAAATAGTTTGCTTCTTATTAGTTAGGCAATATTCGCATAAAGATGCTAACCATAAACCTAATTCATCTACTATAACAAAATAAATTACTATTTGAAATTATAAGTATATATACCTACATATTACAATTGCTTTACCTTCATCACTACATTTCTGAAGCCAAGTTCCTGTAAATCAAAAGCTACCATAGAACATTGCACATTAGTACCAGTAATTCAAGTTGCATCTTAACCTCAAGATACCATATTCTCCTAAAAATCATAGAATAATTATCCTCAAAACCTCACATCTTCGTTAAAACTCATAATTTTCACACAAAGAACTTCACTTTAACCACTATTCAACACCAAATCTCACATCAAAAGGGCAAAATTTTACACCTTCACAGATTCAAGAAAACATAATTCACCATTCAAGGACAACAAAATCGCAAATTCCACCCAACTTGACATGTTCACACACATAAAACACTTCACCAAGAAACACATCACACTAAAACTCAAGGGTCCATAGAGCATCCCCGACAGAAAGAATACCGGTGCATTGCGCACTACACCGAGGGTCCTATCCTTTCCCATCAGTTTCTTGCATCATCGACCCGACACAATCTAATAGAAGAAATTCAAGTTCACAACAATGACAACAGAAAAGTGAAACTCAAGACTCACGGGTCTAAGCGCAAGGTTACATAGTGAGCACATAGTGCCCAGTGTATGAACCTATGCTCTGATACCAATGTTGTAACGCCCCGCCGTGCGAACCCCAAAGGACAACAACACAATAAATACCACACAATTTTTTTTTTAAATGCACATAACATACATGTAATACACATTAAGTCATAACATGAATTTCATTTAAGTAAACTCACTAACACAAACATCCTTTGAGGTACACGAAGAGTCATTACGCAACTTAGATCCATACAACATCAATAAAGAATAAAATCCAAAGATATAATCATTAACAATAACAAATATAACACATACATGAAAATTCATTGATAAGAAGCCATCTGCACATAAATACAGCATATGCATGATTACATAACACATTGGATAACAACTACCATGGTCAATATCCACACCAAGTTTAACATTTCATTACAGTACAATGTTTAAGAAGTACAATGATACAAGAGTGTTCCAAATATGACTGGAAACCATACACAAGATACCATGATACAAATGAATAGATGAATACTAGCATCAAAACAAGCTCCAAGACAAATACAACTCTGGAGTCGCTGCAATAGCACCAATCCGCACCTCTCGATCCTCGACTGGGGACCCAATGGGGTGCTTAGCACGTTCCACCCGACCATGGTCGAGCCACCCTACGTGCTGGGGCTAACAAGAAAAGACCTCAACCAGAACATCAAACAAAAAGACACAAGACCCAGTGTCATACAAAGTATCATAACACTCGGGGAATTACAATAGCATAATCAACCACATCCAAGGTCATAATCTCATCCACTGTTCAAACAATAGCGATGAAACAGGAACCAAGGAAGATCATAAAACACTTTAAATCAAGCAAATTAATAAACGCAACACAATTACGAATCACAATGACACAATAAAATAACATCCTTATCCGTTGCCATAAAAATTACCAAGGTCAAAACCCAAACATCAACAAGATTTATACAAGACCAAAGAATACACTAAAGATCAAATAGGTAAAACCATAAATCAATTCAAAACAACTATGTTTCATCAGTTCAAGACAAAGAACCACTTCCAGAGGATTTCCAAAGAAGCAACATAATAAGGAGCGTTAGAGGAGAGTGTCATCGCATGGCTTAACATGGATTCTCCAGACTACCTATCGCAAGGTGCCGCCTCCGTCTACTGACGAATTATCCAGACAATCCGAGCGCTAGGAGCCGCCTCCATCTATGGTTATCCAGACTACCTATCTCAAGGAGTCACTCCATAGGGTTGCTCATGCGGAATCGTTAACCTTTCATGAAGACAAGGTAACGATCTTGCCAACCACGGCCTTCTCAATCCCCTTTAGCCTGTGATAGCACTAAACAGCAGACGAGGCATCAATTATCTTTTTAGTGTGTTACTACCCACCCCCTAGTTAATTAATTAAATTATCACTTATTAAATTCACTCTAACGAGGGCTATCCTAGCGCCCCTTTGTGCGCCGACCACCCACTTAGAGCCACTCTCTCTCTCTAGACACTCAAAACATAAAACCAAAATCCAAGGGTTGTACCTTTATACGTACTAGATCTGTGAGAGAAGCATGCAAGGCATTTACCCATCTTGCATAATATGATAAAGTCTCAGCGATTCATGTACAACCCTTTCAAAACATGAACCAAAACACTTACCACAACAAACACATAAAAAGAACATTAACCAATAGTAAAATAAACCTCTGGAAGATTCTCATAAAGTTACACTAGGGTTTCCCCATGAAAATCTGACAACAATAAAAGCAAAACCTTGAAGAACTATTTTCAATTCAATTATGATGAGAGAATACATCAAAATAAGATCAACAACTCCCTTAAACAACATCAACAACTTCGATACGAACTAAATCGGACATCCAAGGGAAACCTCTATTTTCTCCTCTTGGAATACCCAACTCAAAGAACTTCTCAATTTGACTCCATAACAACTCCAGCAGAATCATCAATCACGACAAAGACAACATTAACTGATTTACCACTTAGGGTAAGGAACCAAAAGAAAACATATGGGTTCCCAATGAATAGCAACATACATTAATTGAGAGAACATTCCCCAACTCAAAAAAAACTCATGAAAAAGTCACATCGAAAGAATCCATAAAACCACACATAGAAAGCTTCGTCAACCCCCACCACAATAAAATGCAATCTACACATCAACAAAATCGCTCAACATCCAAAAGCCACCAACTAGATGTTCCATGGGAGACCTCAATTTTCTCTTCACAAGAACCCCTTACAGTGGCACAAAAATTACATTCATATAACTAACAACATGATAATGATAACAACTATGTAATCACATTCTCAGTTAAAAGAAACCAACCTACTCAAAAAAATTACAATCTCAAGGTTCTAAATAAGTAACCATATAAGACAACATTTATTAGAAACTTGGATCATCATAAAGTTATCCCCTAATCAAAAATCCAAGAGAATTTAATTAGAAAAGAAGTCTCAATTCAAGAACAATTTATTTCAACGTTTATGAAAGTTTATAAAACTACCAAATACAACCATAAACCCAAGCTCCCAAAGATCAATATACTATTTCCTTCTACATTACTCCCTTCATTAATCAATTTGTGTGACCTAAGATTAAATAACTAACAAAATGCAACTTATGTCCCAACCACAAATATATATATATATATATATATATATATATATATATATATATATATATATATATATATATATATATATATATTTTTTTCAAAACTACTATTCTAATATGACAACCGCAAGTGCCAGACTCTGTATACTACAGAGCATTCATGGATAAATTTAACCACTAATGGTAACAAAAGGAATCATTCTATTTATCTTATCCAAAATAAGCACATTTAATTGAGAGAATACAAAAGCTGTCAAACATATATTTGCCACTTAAAATTTTATATTTAATTGCCATTTCAAATTATCCTTTTTGGTGCTCTCCAAAACAAATCAGCTTACATTATATTTATGCACTTACGATGTAGTTATATAAAATATTTTAAAAGAACATAACCTAACTTTATATTTATAAACACATCGTATATATATATATATATATATATATATATATATATATATATATATATATTTTATTCTTATTATTATTATTTTCTTTTATTTCCCATTCAGAATTTATAATCATTCCTATAACTATATTCATATATCTATAAACATGATTAGCCAATTAATACTCTAATTTATATTTAAGAGGATAACTAACCTCACCAACACTACATTACAAAGCCAGTTTCCTTCCTAACTAACACTATATGAGCAACTAATTTCACTATGAAGTAAGAGCTTGTTCACTTATAAAAAGGGCATAACTATTTTCCTAATAATCTAATGTTTACCAATTCCCATTACTTAATATAATCATTTAGTTTTAGAACCAAAGCGAACGTTTTACCCTAACATTTGAAGTTTACAATCATATGAACAAATGATGTCGTAACATTCGTAGATTGATCCTTTCAAAAAAATATAATCATTCATTCCATGTAAGTATGCAAGCAAGAGTTTAAAGAAGGTTTACCCATGCATGAAGAATATACATACATATGTGATTGCTTTTCTTATAATTATAAGCTTTCGTTTGATTAAGGTCAAATGATTTCATAAGGTAATTTTCTACTAATCATTGTATGGAAACTAAATTGTCAAAAAGAGAATATTGAATAAAAAAAAAA
This sequence comes from Sequoia sempervirens, assembly GCA_007258455.2. Taxonomy (NCBI): domain Eukaryota; kingdom Viridiplantae; phylum Streptophyta; class Pinopsida; order Cupressales; family Cupressaceae; genus Sequoia; species Sequoia sempervirens. The sequence continues at coordinate 22,194 of VDFB02290535.1, read as the reverse complement.
ATTAGTTAGATTGAATTAAGAATAGTCAAAGACTAAAATTTAACTTCAAGCCTAAAATAAGAAGATAATAAGATTCCTATCCTAAACCTTTCAATTTCTATTCTATAGTTAACTTAACATTTTCTATTAGCATTTAATTCATATAACAAGTAACTTTAACTAAACCAATCTTCTTCTAACTAAATGTAAAGAACCAGGAACCACACGTATACCACACACAAATATCGCCACTTTGACAGATTGAAAAGCATCAGAGAGTTTATTTAAATCTATACAACCTACCATGTTCCAGTGCACCGCTGTGATGGGTTGACAATGAAACAGAGAGATTATTTAATTTACTGCTCCTTTGAAAGTCTAAACGTTGCAGCTGTGATTGTTTGCCAAAGGTTTCGGGGAGACTGTTTAATTCTGAACAATGTCTCAACTCTAAAAGGCGTAACAGTGACAGGTTGCCAAATAATGCAGGTTAACATGTTCTTTTCCCAGTTTATGCTACAATGAAAGTAATTACATTACTCATCTTTCAAAATTATTGGTCAAATGCTTGGTAGTTTTGAGCAATGTGGACTCTACAAGATCTCTGTATACATCAACTGTATTCAAGGACTCGTTCCTCCTTACCACATCTCTTTGTTCCTTATTAGGCGGAAATGGATGAATTCTGGGAAAAGAGATATCATATGAAAATCTACGGGACTTAACTTTTAAGTCCTAAAAGGACAATATTCTGACTTGCAATAAAACCTACCAATTAATATGTATTGATTGACTTGCAAACAACACTATCTCTGACAAGCATGCAATCCTCCAAATCGGCCTTATTCTTTGCAGCTAACACTGCCATGGTCTGTTGCAAATGACCCACCTCCCAAAATTGCCACCTGCTTGGTATTGTGTAGAACATTATGTGCAGTTCGAGCATTGAGGAGACGCCACGACCTTGACCATCTCAATATTTTTTTATTTTTTATTTTTTTCCATGCAGTTTTTTTAACAATTTTTCTGCGCTCCTTTTTGTGTGGGAAGTGCAATTTCCCTGCTCTTATCTTCGTCCTGTGACAAAGGTTTATGGGCATTCTTGGCGGCTTTTAAATTAAAAATAACAACAATTAGTTGGGGACTGCGTCTTCTTCCGTGACTACCAGACATCTCAGATAAAACCAGGAAATGGGGAGGATAGAACACAACAGCCATGGAAAACTAGACTAAAATTCAAGGTGTAATCTAGGGGCCTGAGATGTTTACAAAGAAATGATGAGGGAGACGATGTGATTTCAAGGAAAACAATGATTGCGGGGAACGCGCAAAAAAAAGAATTGTTCCAGGCTTTAGAAAATTTCAAGCAAATGCAACAACAGGTGTAAAGGCAATACTGCAACATTAACCAACATCCTCAGCGCCTGCGCCAAAATGGGAGATTCAGAACGGCCACAGGCATCCATCGGAGCATAAGAACAGAGGAATTTGGAAATATCGCCATCTACATGCATTATTAACAAATCTCACGTTTTATTCACAAGACGGTAGGTAAAGAGATAGGTGAGGTGCAAATACATAACTTAAGAGACAGAGAATTAATGCACAACATTTCTGTTTGCTGATGAGTTTCCAGAGACGCACTCAAGTTTGAAGTTGGAAATTAACCATCACCACAATCAAAGGTTAGCTCTCGTACATTGACAAAATTTATTTTCAAGTGCAGCAACTGCGATAGATTGCCAGTAGAATCCCGCAGAATATTTAAATCTAGACTTCCTATTGAGTTCATGTACCACGGCTGAGACTGGTTGACAAAACAACAGAGAAATTACTTATGGCTCCTTTTCTTTAGAATTTATTGAAGAGACTCAGAATTTGAGAGACTTTGCTATTTCCTTTTTATTATCTGATCAACAAGACTGAAGCCTTATCACTAATGATCCCACCACTACAGATGGATCTATTGTTTCGTTGAAGAAGAAAGGTTAAAGAAGGAAACTATTATTCTCAGAAAGAAACAAATACAAGAAGACCAATCCGTTACAGGACTACATGCGCAGAAAATACTTATCAAACCCTTACACAAAAGTACTAATTTATGGACCATAAAAGAAAATTACTAACAACCCTCTTCCCAAATCCCTTGTTTCCTTACCAAGAGAAAGATCTTCCGTAACAATCCATATCAAGGATAAAAAAAGCGTAATATCTGTGATGTGCAATATAAAGGTTGCGAGTATATAAACAAATGTACAAGAATCATGAAGGAATACATACTTGATTTGCACCAATGCACAAGAATCGTGAAAGAATACATACTTGATCTGCATATCGTGTTTTTTTTTTTTCCAAGAGTTTTGAAAGGGATTCATGTACGCCCCAATTCAGCAATCGACTCACCATCCTGAAAGGGATCCAATTTTCTCTTCGATTGTGCAAAATTGGAAAACATGTTCTCTCTCCCGATCATACAAAATATACTATTGAAGATGCCCCTTCAATTCCTAACGGAATGCCTTTTCACTTTCCCCATAACCGAATCTTGAAATTCAAATAATATTTCTCAAATTATTTGCTATACTAACTTCCATTACACTTAATTAATTTATTATATTACTATTATCTACGTATTTTATTTTATTATAAATTTATATTATATTCAATATAATAATTAACTTTCAATATTCTATTTTATTTACTTCTATTAATAGTGTAATTTTATTCTTTCTTAACCTCTAATTATATTAAACCATTTATTTAATTATTTATTTTCTTTTAATTATCCACAATACCTTTTTAACTTTATAATCCTATTTAAATGTCGTAATTTGATCAAAACATTTATCAACCAGAATAAATCAAATGCACTCAAAGCCAACAATACCTGACCTCACCACGAGTTGAAATGCATTACAAAGACAACGCAAATGGAGGGCACTACAACAACAGAATAGGTTATTGGATGTCTTTCATAGTGAGGCATGTGGTGGACATTTTTTTGCTTCTATAACAGCCTTCAAAATTCTACATCATAGATTTTATTAGCCAAGTATGTCCAAATATGCTTATGAGTGGGTATCAAAATGTGAAAAGTGTTTAAAATTTACTGGCAGACTGTAGCTTGCTGATTTACCTTTGAAACCTATGGTAATTGATGAGCCCTTTCAACAATGGGGTCTCGATTTTATTAGGCCAATCAATATGAGTTCTAGTGTAGGACATACACACATATTGACTACTACATATTATTTCACCAAATGGGTTGAGGCTATTCTACTGAAGCATACTCCCACTAAGGTTCTGTGTAATTTTCCGAAGGAGAATATTTTGGTAAGGTTTGGAGTACCTAAGAAAATTGTCATTGACAATGCTAGCTCTTTTTCTTCTACTAAAATCACCCTTTTCTACTATGATTATGGCATTAGTCTTGCTCATTCATTTGATTAGTATCCTCAAGGAAATGGGCTGGTTGAGTCAAGTAATAAGAATTTAATCTCCATCATCCAGAAGTTGGTCAATGAAAATCAAATAGGATGTCATAAAAAGTTACATGATGCCCTATGGGTTGATAGAGTTACTTAGAAAAGAGCCATCAGAATGTTCCCTTTTCAATCAATATATGGCATTGATAGCACCCTTCCTACACCATTGGAGATTTCAACACTTAATTTGTAGAAGACTATAGAAGATGAGCAATTTCAGACCATGTTGGAAAAGTGAATTATGTATTTGAGAAAGCTAGAGGTAGAAAGGGAGGTTGTGGTAGATAGGATTACCAAACATCAACAGATGGTGAAAAGGGTTTTAGATAAAAATGATAGACAAAGGGACTTTGCAGTTGGTGATTCAGTTCTTCTCTAGGGCAAAAGAAGGAAAAAGGAGGACATAAAAAGTTTGATTCTCTCTCGAGAGGAACTTTCCTAATCAAACAACTTGTTGGTGATAATGCTTACCAATTGGCTTATCCTAATGGTACTGTTCTACCTCTTGCCTATAATGGGCAATATTTAAAACTTCTTGAATAGTTGTTCCATCAAGTTCATCCTTGTACATTGTTTTTGTTTATTTTTTTCAGCTTTTGCTTGTTTGGTTTTGACTCTGTTGCCCAATAAATAAGGCTTTATGCCATGTTTCTGGATTCTTTGTGTACTGTAAGTCCTGGTTCCCATTCGGAGCCAATGTTACTTGTAGGTATATTATGTATCATATCCCTTCAATTTTTTTCCTTCTTAGTCTTCAATATTTTACTTTCCACCTAAGTCTAAAGCTTTTTCCTTCATTTTAGTCTTGGTCACGGGTTCCTCTAAAGTCCCTAACCTCTTGTATTGTGAGCTCATGTAGTTGGGAATTGAAAATTTCTGGCTCGACATGAGGGACACAGAGTTGGGATCTTTTAAGTTGGAAGAACTCTGGGTGCAACTGGAAAGTGATAAAAGAACATCTATCGATGCAAAATTATTAGAAAGTTGATTAGCTCACACTAGGGGTTTTCTAGAATCCATTCTAGGTGTGGACCTAATAAGTGCATGTGCAAGAAGATACATTCTAGAGAAATAGGAAATCAAAGCCATGGATGGGATTATTGTTGCTATAATTTCCCCTGGAACTATTTCTCATGCACTAAGGATTCCTAAGAGAGCTCCCATGAAGGATATCTCTGTCACAATAGCTGGTGAATTCTTCAAAGTCAATGAAAGTTGGTGCAATAGTTCTATGTCCAAAGGGTAGTTGAAATCATTAAAAAGAGGTAAGTCATAGCTACTCACTAAACTCAAAAGAATGCATTTCAAAGGAGATATTGTAGATGTTATTGCTTTGTTGTATCGTATTGTTGGGAATGCAAAAATTGAGTCCTTCAAAGATTAGATGTGTCAATTTAGTTTGGATGTCTATGGTGAAAATGAAAACATTAATTGGGCCAAGATAATTTGCTACCGTTTAAATTAATAATTGGTCAATTTTTACAAAATAGCTACTTTTCACCTGTGTTCTTGCCTAACATATATTATAGCTAGTTACAGGTAATTTTGGCCAAGATTGAAACCATAGATACCCCCAAATTCTAGAATGCCTATGTATAAGTGCTACTCATAGTTTACTAATCAAGCAAGAATGGGAGATTTTTCCCTTGTTAATGATGCATTCTTAATGTAAGTTGTAAGGAAATTAGATGGTAATCTTGAAGTGCATTTTTCTATTGAATCAATGTCTCTGGTGTCAGAATTTGCAAGTTTTTACATTTAGTTTGATAAATTTTTCTATTTGAGGATAGCAACTTTTGAAAAAGCCCCACTAAAATTACCCAGATATCCTAAAGATTTGATAGTATTCCTGGAAGTTTGTAGACAAATGGCTATTGTGAATGTGAAGTACTTGAGTATGGGGAAACAGGGGTATGCTTTCCCATTGACAACTCTATCTTTCACATGCAAAAATAACCAAATGGCCAAATGTGTTGAACGCCTTCTCAAAGAATATAATCTCCAACAGTTATTCATGAGGACTAATTTTGATAGAAAGGGTTTTGTGAAGAAAAATTTATATGGAGGAAATTCATATCAGCATCAGGTCACTATTAAGGAATTTTGGGAAGATTGAACTGATGAAAATGAATTCCTGAGAAGAGATTACATGAGATTGAACCTTGAGTAGATACAATATTTTGATCTACCTTTCTAGATTCCTAAGGGAACAATTGATGATTTAGTGGTCATTGACCCCGAATATGAGAAATTTTCTTATAAGTCACATCCCAAGGTCAATTGGAGTGAAGATGAAGTATTGGATATGAACATGTGGGCTACCCCGGTCATGAAAAGAACTCGGGATTGGTTGGAAGGAAAGTGGCAACAAGTGGTAGGTTCTACTCAAGAACCAAAGTTTTCTCTGAAAAATGAAAAAGGGTCTTCTTAGACAATTACAGTTGGCATGTCCTTAGGGAGAATGGCTACAAGATGTTCCAGTGCAAATTTGCAGTCTAGAGGTGATGGGGAGAAACTAGAAGAGGTGTTTAAACTAAAATTTGTATTTGAGCAAGATAGTCCATCCACCCCTACTCCTAAAAAGAGGGTTAGTAAAAAAAAAACCTGTGTATGAGGATTTAGATTCTATTTTCAAGCATATTGTTGAGGATAATACTTTCCCTCCATTGTCTGAGGTGATCTCTTCCCCAGTGGAGAGAATACCTATTACTCCTGGTGAGACTAGATAAATCACTCTAGATAATAAGAGTTCTTCTTTGATTGAAGCTTCTCCAGTGTGGTTGAGAAAAGCAGTAGAGAAAAAGAGGAAGTACACTCCTATAGCAATAGTTGGAGTAGATAATGTTACAAAGCTGCTCCAAACTTCTTCAAGACCAAAGAAGGCTCAGAATATGTCAAGGATATTGATTGATCCTAATTATGGTAATCAGGTGTTGGAAATTGTTTATCCCATAAAAGATCTAAATGAAAAAGAGATAACTATAACTGATTATAAAGTCACACATGTTGATATGGGACCCCAAACACTTGACGGTGATATATATCATGCTAACTATTTAGTCAATGCTTTGATCAAGTGGGTTAAAGAAGGAAAGAAAAATTGGTATTGCAATCCCAAGTTCTTGATTTGAAGAAATTTATTTCATCTATAGTCCATTCTTCTATATCTAGTGAAGTCTTAAGTTATCAAAAAGGAATCATCAGTGAGACCACAATGCAATTAATTAGAAAGAATCTGAGCTATTCTAAAAAAATTAGTGAATGGATTGATGATATACTTGAAGAAATTGTCCCCTTTATCAGTAAGTCTATACTTTTCTACACACAAATGGTTGACAAAAGGAAGGAGTTGATGGCATAGCTATGACAAATCCGAAAAGATCCGACTAGTCTCTATGCTCTCTCATAGGAGATTAAAGAATTGATTTCCATGGATTGTATGAAACTGGTCAATGAAAAAATTGTTAGCAATCTAAAGGAATTAGATCATTCATGACCCAATGCATTACAATGAAAATTGAACATCTATGCCACTTTGCTAAAAGATATTTTGGTAGCAACTTAGAGATACCTAGACATGCTAGTGGAGATAAAGGGAAACTGTCATGACTGGAAGGTGGAGATAACTGATGAATTTGATGAAAGAATTATGGACTCAAAGGAGGTTTGTCTAAAATTTAAAGAAATATTCAATAAGGAGATGGTTGATCCTGCAACAGTGACTAAAGAATCTTTCTCAAAGCTCGATAGACTACAGGTTTATCTCACTTCCTTTAAAATAAAGGCAAGTAGGAGGTCTAATACATTGAAAGAGTCTAAAGCAGCTCTAGCCCAAGTAAGAACCAGACTACAAATTACTGCTACTCCAGGGAGCAAGGAATTTCTTACAATTATTTCCAAATATAGGGATTACAAAACTAGGATGAAGGCACAAGGGAAGCAGTTGTAGCAAGAAGTTGTTGAAAATATAGAAGATAAAGAAGCTAAAGCACTAGGAGATGATGCATAGTTACTTTTAGTTTTTCATGACACTTTCTTTATTTTGGCTCTTTAAGTTTAAAACTCTTTTAATTATTCAATGCGGTTACTTTCAAGAAACAATTATGAAGACAATCTTTTTATGCTTTAAATATGGATTTAGCTGGTATGCTTAGGATCTTTTGGGAAAAAAATAATTTTCTCATTAGAACAAAACTCTGTTATCTAAATATTTGTTGTCTATTATTTTGATATAGAAGACAATGGTGGAATTTGTGCATGCGTAATCTTTGAATTATGGTGTATGAATTTGTTTTTCTTATGTTGAATTTTATTCTAGTGTTTAATCCATAATTGGGATAATAGATATTTTGATTTCTTGCATCACTATAGTATCATTTATTTGTGAATAAGGGTTATGTGGTGATATTTGATTTCATTCAAAATGTGAAGTATTTTTCAGTTTTATTTTATGAAATTATTGAATACCTTTAAAGATTTCTAGTTAAAATCCCCTACCTTTATTTGCGTTCTGGTTAAAAGTGACAGAAGTTAAAGATTATTCCTTGAATATCAAATGAAGGTAGCTGCCACCTAAAATAAGTAGAGAATCGATTTGTGAATTATATAATTTTTGATTCAACTATGGTTACATTTGTCACCTTTGTGGGCATGAGAATATATAGTTAGGTGAAAAATCTATCAACCAATATATTTTTAGCTACTCCACTAGGGATAACTTAGAAAAAATAATAGTTATATAATGGGTTGCTCTATGAACAATAACAATGGTTCTTCAGAGGTGTAGTGCTCTTTTCCTTTAGCCTAACATAGATTATCTAGTTGGTGATCAATAAGATATAATTACTGGTCTCAGGTTACTCGCTTGGCAGGAGAGAAGAAATAATTATTAGTATCATAGAGTTAACCAAGTATTAGAATAAGAGGAGGAATTTGGTGATATTATTAGAGAAAATTCAATGCGCTTTTAGAATTCTCAAGAGATTGTGTTCATAGAAAACATACCACCTATGGCTAGAAGATTAAGAGGTCCCCTCATACATGCTCCTAGGAATCAAGCTCCTAGAAATCTAGTAAACAATAGGAAAAATCCTCCACGAAACCCTCAATAAACAAAATCATTGTCTTGCCAAAACTTGGCTTCTAAAAGGTATACTAGGAGTGATAAGAAAAAAGGACTTGTGGATAAAGATTTTGAGTTTTTAGAAACTGTTGATTTTTCATATTTTCCACCAATGCAAAATAGTCAAGTCTATCAGGAGACCATCTTCTCCTCCTCCTAAACCTAGTGTAGCTAGTCTTCCAAAAATATCCTTCCAAGAACTTCTTTTATGTGGTACTACCCTTCCTACACAAGAAAATTTTCCTCTAGTAATGGCACAACCACTTTAGCAACATGTTTAGAGGTTCTTTTCGCATTGCAATGCAGGCCTTCCACTGGTGCATTAATGCTTTTTCTGATTTTAAAGTTTGTAGTGTTTGCAAGGAAAGCTATGTTGGCATGAAAGTGCAAGCATCTAATACATACATCGTTTGTTTGCATTGTGCTTCTAAAAATGGCATCCATAGATTCAATTTAGTGAACAAGATGGATCCAGGACCATAACCTCCTATCGTTGCAAAGCTTACTCAAGTTGAAGAAATGCTTATTGCTAGAGTTACTCCATTTTTGCAACTAACCCATTCTAGAGGAGGCCAATACAAATATAGTGGTCATACTATAAGCTTCCCTCAAGACATCATGACCATTGCAAATTTGTTACCATGTCACCTACATGATGTTGAAGTGGTGATTGTTCAAAGAACTGTCATTCAGGGGATAGACTATGATTGCTATGTTGACAAACATAATGTCATGGTTGCATTAATATACAAAATTGAGAATGATCCATACTATAGTGATGTTGCAATTGATTGTGATTCTTTAAATTTGTTGCTTGCTACAAGTGCTGACATCTCCAATCTTCTACACACAATGAAAGAACTAGTACATAACATAGTTGAACCAGTGGAAACTCTAGAAAGTGTTGTTAATGAGGAAGCCGAGCTTGAGGACTCATTATCATTTATTCCATTGATTCCCAACCCTCCCTAGGAGTTGCAGAAAATTAAAGATTCCTTGCAGATTGAAGACAATAGTCAAGATACTTTTCCATGGCCTGAGATAAATTCTAACCCTATTAATGAATACAATACAAAAGGGTTATTAAGCATGGCTTTTCCAAAATTGTTCCCCATTGGAACAATGATGCCCCTACAATCGAGAAGCATACAGATTCGCCTACATCAATATGCATTGCCGTTGATGAGATACTATGATAGTAGATTTAGGAGGCATGTTAAATTTAGATATTATCTTTATAATTTGATAATGAGACATCAAAGCCAACAGTCGACTTCCATTTTCATGAGAAAAAACTTGGAAGAAAGGATCCCAAAGTCTATTGTTGCTTTGTAACAATTGCTTTGGGATGCACCAGACACCCAAATAGCAAACCAACTTGTTCACTTTGGTCCATCATTGCAAGTGACATGCTCATATTGGGGAAAGTTTTAGCAAGAGCTCATAGAAATGATCCACCAACTTGGCACACCAACTCTCTTCTTCACTTTGAGCTCTACAGACACAAAATGGTCTGATTTACACAAGGTAATTGATCCTTATGACCAGTCACATATGCCATACTCCTAAAGATGCTTTACATATAATGTTTTGCATAACCTACACATAACATCCTTGTACATGCACTTTCGGTTCACCATTTTTTGTGAAGAGGTTATTGAGAGGATTTTCCATACAAAGGATTACTGGTATAGGTATGAGTGGCAACGTCGTGGATCAACACATGTCCATAATTTCTTGTGGCTTCCAAGTGCCCCAAATATGGACATGCTTGATTGATCCAACCTACACAAGCTTCAACATGCCAAAAAATTCTTCGATCGCTATGTTTCATCACATAATCCTCATTCCCTAGAACAACTAATATCAAGAGTCCACCACTCTTCTTTGGAGGACCCATGTTTGCTTGATAGTTTGTAAATTTCTTGCATGGATCCAATGGTGGATTACGAATAGCTGTTGAACATGGTATAGAGGCATACTAAATGTACTTAGTACACTTTCCTTAGGAAAAAAGGCCACCAATTACAATGTCGCTACAAAGGTTTGTGGAATGCACAACCATCATCGACATTGGCAGTTGACAGTGAATCAAACAAATCCTATAAGCCAGCAAGAAATGATGAGCATGTTAATATCCACAACCCTGAGATGCTTGCAATTTGGTGAGCAAACGTTCATTTCCAACCAATCTTGTCAAGACAAATTGTGCTAAACTACATTTCCAAATATGCATCAAAGTCTAAAAAAAAATATGAAAGCTATATTGATATCTTGTAGAGGCTTGCAAATACAAATGCATCTAAGGATAAAGCATTTTTTTCCTATCAAAAATTCATGATGAACTAGGTTGTAGATCAAGACATTGGTGCACAAGAAACATGTCATATGATGCAAAATTTTCCCCTTGTCATCTCAAGCTGAAATTTTCTATCTTTGAATGTTAGTAGGTAGAAATTCCACCATTTGAAAATAGCTAATAATGGTGATGAGCTTGCAAGTGGTTATATTCATTATTACATGTGAATATTGGCTAAAATGGAGACTACATCCCTTATTCAATCTGTACAATTGTATACATATCAAGAAAATCGCAAAGGTGGGGGTAGGCATTTGCAATCACACCCTGTTATCATCATTGTTTACCCATTATTCAAGTCTCCCCCCTGAATCATAGTAATACCTTTGAAACTTTTTGTTGGTCTGAATTACTACTATATAAGCCTTTCCAAAATGTTAAACCAGACATAGGCCTCACTAGAGATAGTATAACATAGAATTGGAGGCTATTTCATATTGTTGGCTATCACCCTTGGCATTTCAATAGAGTTATTACTCCACCCACCAATGAAGAGGAAGGTAATAGTGATACCGACAACACCTAGTCTTTGCCTCCCACAAATGAATATGAATGGAAGTTTCTTTCTTGCCTTGGCACTACAAACAATGTTTTCTTTGACCAGCTACACCTATTGGGTAGACGAGACTTCAATTTAAATCACATGTGAGGAGCACACCATGTTCTTAAAAATCTGTATAATGTTGTAGATTTCATGTCAACAAGTAAATTACATATAGCAAAAGATACTCTTTTCCTACTAGTTGTACTTACACTTTGTCATTAGCTATCTCCTAAGCAAAAGCTTGCTCTTAATATCATTGAACAACACCATATTTGTCCATCTTCATCATCACTGTTGCGTATGATTATTCAAGGTACTGCTGGTACAAGTAAATTGTTTGTTATAGACAACATCCGAATAACACTAAATACATCGCGCGAATCATAGAATGGATCCTTTGCTTGCTTTGGCACTAGTGGGGGTGGCCATCTACAATATGTGTGCCTCTATAGTGCATACAACTCTTTGAATACCAATTAGAAATATGAATCCATTAAAAGGACATAAATTGACCATATTTCAAGAGGACTTCAAAAATATTAATTACATCTTAATTGATGAAATGAGCTTCTTGGGGCCCAAGTTGTTACTCAAAAGAGATAGTCAATTGCGGTAAGCATTTCCTGCTAGACATATGTAGCCATTTGGTGGTTCCTCTATTATACTTGTGGGTGACCTAGGATAGTTGCCACCTATTTTGGACAAGCCTATCTATGCTTCTCACTCCTCAGCCTTGGCTCTTTGGTGCACTTTTAATATTGTTGTCATGCTTGACATAGTCTTCTGCCAGCATGGACAATCCAATACACAACAATAGTTCTTATGAATCGAACAAGAGGAATATTAGAAATTGTTAGGCATCTTAGGTTGATTGGAAAACTCTTATGAATTGAACAAATTCCATGCTTTCAACTAAGAAAAACCAATAGTTTGATGTAGCTATTCACTTATTCCCAAAAAATAGGTTGGTTGCCTTGCACAATAGAAAAATGCTTCAATATTTAAATATTCCTATTGCAATTAGTGTTGATGAAACTACTTAACAAAATAAAATTGATTATGGTGATGATGAGCAACTTCAAGCAGATCTCTTACTTGCAATTAGCGAACAAGTAATGTTAACAACAAATCTTTTGGTGGCAGCTAGCTTGGTTAATGAATCATTAGGTTTTGTGAAGTCTATTGTATATTCTAGGGGTGCTAAACCACCTTAACTACCTAAATATGTTGTTGTCCACTTACCAAACTACATTGGCCCAACATGGGATTGAGACAACCTAAAATCCATCCCCATTCCCCTAATCACACAGGGTAGCTGAAGACAACTCCCCTTGACAATGGCTAGGGAAATAACAATACATAAATCACAAGACTTGACACTGGAGAGAGCTACAATAGATATTGAAACTAAAGAAATACAAGGTCTAATGTTAATAGCTCTTTCCTATGTAAAATCAATAGTAGGAATATGTATACATTCACCTTTCTCTTTTGATAGATACTCTAGACTACATTCCAAAAAATACAGTGCACTTTGAATAAAAGAAGAGGATCGCCTCCAACAATTGTGTGCATTTCCATCATGATGAAATATTTCTATTCTTTGAGATAACTATACCACTTCTCCATTCCCTCTTCATTTCAATGCATTTAAAATTCCCATCATTTCTATTTTTTCTTCCTTGTCGTTCGCTCCATAGTGCAGTTGCAATCACTACTGCCAAGCTAGCCAAAGATTTTCTTCTATGGTGATTACTAAGAGAAGATGCTATTCAATTCTTGAATTATGCTTCTTGTCTCCTCTAATGACAAACCTAGATTCCTTCCTCTTCTTTGGTTGACCAAATAACATTTATATTTAACTTTTCTCTAAATACCTTCCTACTCTTTGGTCAATGATGTCACTACTAATGCTCTCACCTTTGAACAATTTGTATATAAATATATCATATTCTAACCAATTTAGATTGCAAACATTCTCATTTGTAACTGTAGATCTTGACAATGCTTAATAGCTTCATGATCACAAGGTTTGCATGGTGTACGAGTTGTAACTACATTCCATTTATATACAAGGTAAGGTTATATCTCCTTTATTCCATCTATTATTTCACAAATGCATCTCAAATTATTTGTCACAAATGATACAACTATATATACTTTTAAAAATGAATAACACTAATTTCAATTGAACAAAATTCTTAGGTGCCAAAACAAAATTATATTGGTGTTTTAATTGTAAACATATTGTGTCGCATTCTCTCCACAAGGTATGTTTGCATCTTGTTTATGTGATCTTTTCAATTGTAGATGCATTACATATTATATGTTATAAATTATAGAACTATTTATATTTCCTAATTTAGATATTGTCTGCCAATGACACATCTTCGTTGTACAAAACTTCACATTTTCCTTGTGTCTAACTATATCAAATTGAAATCATTTTAGATTGTAAATATTCTCAACTCTAATTTCACATCTCGGTTAAATAATGAATAGCTTTGTAATCACATGTTTGGCATGGTGTACAAGCTACAACTACATTCTATTTATATAAAAGGTAAGGCTATATGTCCTTTATTCCATCTCTCATTTCACAACTACATGTCAAATTATTTGTCATAAATGATACAACTATATATACTTTTAAAAATTTATAACACTAATTTCAACTAAAGAAAATTATCAAGTACTTAAACATTGGTTTCACCATTGGTCATAGTGGTGGGAAATGTATGTTCTTGCTAAGGGGTTTGGTGATAGCCCATGAGGCTACATGACCCAATATGGTAGGGTGGAGAGTAGGCCTTCGTTTCTTCTATTCATACTACATCTCATTATTGTTGGAAAATTTTCCTCAATCTCACAGGCTGAAACTTCTGAGAAAGCATGGTCATTGTGACATTCATGTTGTCTGGCTGACTAGCAGTTCAATAATCTTGTGTTTTGCTCATGTCACTATGACTTTGTTTAAGTCTTGCCGAATGGACCTATCATTGTGACTTGGTGCATTCATTGTAACTCTCTACCAAGTGGGAATGTCTCGACGACATAATAGTTTTCTATTGGGTGCCTAGCGGATGTCGGGGAGACTCATGGCGGCTGGATCATCAGGGTAACTCATATATGTCAGAATGATGTCTTGGTGACGATAGGAAGTCTTGCCGATATTGGCATGACCTTTGGTCTGTTTGGCTGATGAGGAAATCGACATGACTTGCTCCTATTGGCATGTAGTCTTGGTGACTAGGAGATGTCTCGGCGAATGGAGTCATCAGTATGACTTGAAAGCTTTGCTATGAAGTCTTGGCGATGGGCATTTGTGTCACCGATGGTGTGGGGTGTTTTCTAAATGATTCCAAGTGAAAGACAGGCTCTGGGTAACCTAGAGACTTTGGCCTAAAGTCTTGGCAATAGGTGTTGGTCTCACCGATAGGGATGCAACTAAAGTGATCAATGTAGCTCTTGGCGCCTAGTGAAAGGTCTTGGTGAAGTCAAATGTCTTGCCAGCTCGGCAAGACATGAGAACTCGATATGTGGTCTCAGTGAAAGACATAAGTCTTTCCGACTAGTGAATGCAATGCTCGGTATGACTTAAGACTTCAGTATGAAGTCTTGGTGAAAGTGATAAGTCTGGCCAACAGGATAGACTCAGAGTAACTTGGAACCTGTGGGGTGATGTCTTGGCGAAGGGTGTTTGTCTTGCCGATGGGAATCCTGATGCCAGTATAACTCTTAGCGATTGTTTAGAGTTCAGCATAACATGAAGCTTAGTGTGATGTGTTGGCGAAAGACAAATGTCTTGCAGACTCGGTATGAAATGTTTGCTCGATGAGAGGTCTTGGTGACTATCGGGTGCTTTAGTGAAACTTGAGGAGACTCTTCTCGATAGATGGATGTCGATAGGAATACAATGGGTTTTGGTATGACTTAAAGGCTCGATATGATCTCTTAGCGAATGATGAAAATCTTGGTGACTAAGGAACACTTCAGAATGACTTTTGAGCTTAGAGTAATGTCTCATCGAATGGTGATTGTCTCGCTAATGAGAATGATGAGGTTGATGTGACTTGAAGATTTCGGTCTAATGTTTGGGTGAAGAGCGATAGTCTTGGCAACTGATGAACTCTTTGAAATACCTTGTGATCTTCTGTGTGAGGTCTTGGTGACATATTTAAGTCTTCGTGATATCAAGTCATGACTTGTGGCATCGGGGAGACATGGTTAGTGTCTCATCGACATGTGACACAAGTTGGATGTTTGTTGACCATTTGAATAACCGTCCTATGTGGTGTGACCTGGATGTATTATCTTCTATGCAAGGAAGTGGAAACATCTACGATGCTGAGCTAGATGATTCGATAGTTGTGATCCGATAGTTGGAAACAAACCGATTCATAGAGCCTATTGACAAGAAAGCTGGTAAGCTAGAAGCTGAAGATTCGACGAGATGTGGAGGTTGAGAGGCTGGTTGTATGGTTGGGGGGCCTTGAGGTCGGAACAGAGGAGAAGAGAGAGCTTCTAATCATGAATCTTGTTTGACTTCTCTTATGTTGATCTGCACTGTATATGTGATGGTATTGTAATAGTATGAAGATCTTTTTAGTTTGAGAGGGTGATCAGAAACTGTACAAGGAAATTTGTTGTTACCAGTTGTATCCAAAATGAACAAGATGTAATCTCTGAAAGGATAAGAGCTTGAAACTATATTGTAACTTCGTATTGCTGAATAATACAATGGCTCAAACTTTGGAGAGTGGGATTTTTTACCCAAAAGGGTTTTCCCCATGTAAAATCTTTGTGTTATGTATTATGTAGTATCAGTCATCTGTGTTGTTCATTGTTGTTGAATTTACATGTGTTTCTCTCAGAAGGATTAATGTGGAAAATAACAGTCTATTTCCACTTTAGGACATAGTTGTACATGTCTTTGAGGAAACCTAATCAAAATGAAAGTTACTAAAGTCACTACTATATGGAGTTTTCACTAGATAAGCTCTGAAATTTCCTTACAAGTGGTATCAGAGCCTTCTTATGGTTGATGGTTCTATATATTTCTCCTGTTAAGATTTCTTAGCTTGATGGGCTGCAAGAAATCTAGAGGAATGGACTAATGTATTAATGCTTTGATGAGTGGAAGCCTTGTGGTATTCTGAGACATCATACAGCTTGAAGGATGGTCAAGATAGAAAATGGAGTTGATCATGTTGTGATTTGTGTCTCCTGGCTGGTAGAGGTTTAACCTTGAAGTATGAGGTGGATTTCTTACTCTGTGGCTATGCAGTAGTAAATATTTCATATTGGTTTCTATGTGATAGGTTCCTGGGTGATATGGAGAAGTCTATGTTGTTTCTTAGTCATGGAAGAGAGTGCTTATGCTAGGTAGTGGTTCCTGGTGTTGGAAGCAACTGTTTCCTATCAACCTCAAATACTAAAAGGCTATGGAGTTAATCATTAGATGATTTGCAAGCTTCTGAAATAGCCTTTCTCTCTTTCTTGGATGCATGTACATGTGGTGGTTTTAGATTTGGTCTGAAAGGGACCTGGATTCTCCTGAACTGCTAGTTTCTTCCTAAGAATGATTTGTACTTGCATGGCTCTATGGTTTTGTAGGTTTTACACTATTAAGCAAAAATTATGGCAATGTGGAGTTGTTGTTAAGCTATTGTCTAGACATTGGCCTTTCGAGGTGTTGCTGGATGAGATAGTTGTAGGTCTGCATGCATGCTTGGTGCATGGATTGAGGAGGTATGTTTTCTTCTTTGCATGGGAGTGTTGGTATGTGATTTGTCACTCAGCATTCTTGTGGTGGTGCTTGTGGGTTCCTTGATTATGGTGCTCATAGTGGACATGTTGGCAAGTCAGATCTGGTGTGATCTAGTGTTTGAGTCATGTTGTCTACGTGGTTATTCTCTTTGATATCTCAGTGTTGCATTTTCCAATGCAATGATGGGTTTGCACGTTTCTGTTGAATGGATCTACAGGTTGTGCAATGTTGTGGGCTATCTTTACCTACATGTTTGCTATGAGACAACTCAGAAGTGGACTGTCTATATCCATAAGGTTGATTCATTGTTGGTACAAACTTGTTAGTTGGCCTTGTCTGTGGTCACTTGTGCATTGGTGTGGTGTTTTGATATGAGAGGATGGATACTATTGAGTACCCAAATAGTCGGTTAAGGGAACCTATAGCAGGTGGTCATGAAGCTTAAGAGCTCATATGTCACGTTTCAATGGGATCTCTAGCAGTGACTGTGGATTCATCACATGGTGGTGAATAGTCTTCTTTATTGATGCAAAAGGGTTCTTTCGCTTTTACATGGACATTATTTGAAGATGTACAGCATCTTGGACCCATGGAGGACACTTGGAGTGTTTGGTTAAGGTGTTGGTGGTGCTTGACAAGTGATGTTGTTTTTGAGTCTATTTGCTTTATGTCATGGTATATTCTTGCTTGTACAATGGAGTTTTGGCATTGTGCATTATACTTGATACAATGGAGAAGTCACTTGAAGCATGGTATCTCCTAAGGAGATGTGTAGATCATGATGTCATGATAAGTTCCTGATTTAGCTAATTGAAGCTATGATAATGGTCTGGTAATTCTTTGTGTATTGAGTGCTTTGACTACTTGCTTGATACTTCGTGTTAGTGAAGTAATGTAGTTGAAGTTTAGCATGAGATGATCGGTTGCTAGTACTCATGGATACATGAAGAATAAGGTGAGGCTATCTATTCTCTTATGAGAGATGTGTTGTTGCTTGTTACTTTTGTTGAATTTTTTCAACATAAAGTCTAAGAAGCCTTCACCTTGGTTGAACGTGAGTTCAATAAGAGACCTATGAGGAGATTTCTCTTGGATTAGTCATGATGACTTTAATATCTTGAAAGAAGTATTCTCATTCCCACTCTTGGTCTACTCAGAGTTTATCTGAAAGGTATTTGGGCTGTTATATTTTTCAGATGTTTTTTATTAAGTTTACTTTCATGATATGGATCTTGAATTACTGTTTAATGATTATGGAAGAGACATAGTGGAAGTTGTATAGTTTCTTTTATCTCCTTGTTACTAATGAGAATTGGTAGGAGATGATGTATGGGCTGATTTCCTGAAATGGGAAATGAACTAGCTTGATCTTCTCTGAGATGCTTACATCCATGTTGGTTTTAAAGATGGTTTGATCTTGGTGATTGAATGGATGGATGTTGTTAAGGGTTTCTTTTGGGATACAAAGAAGATTATTCTTGACATAGCTGGCTATTAGAAGTGTATGTAGGAGGATGTTCAATAGGAAGATGATGTGCAGAGTTTCTCTCTGTGGCCATGAAGGTTTGTGGTGAGAGAAATGTTTCTTGTGGCAGGTTGTTGCAGGTTGTGCATGTATCTTTGTGGATTTTTCCTTGGTACTATAGGGTTACATTTTCTATGGGCTGTTATTGGTAGACTTGTTGATGCCTTTGATCTTTAAGATATGAATTACTCAAGCAGTGGGAGTTCTTGTATGTGTCTTGTCTTCTTCAACTGGTTGAAACTGGAACTTGTATTTGCTGTTCTGATTTGGCATAAGTTTACTAATTGTGATACCTATTGAAGTATGTGTGATTGGATGGTATAGCACGAGCTGTGGGTGCTATTTTCAATCATGTTGGTTTATCTATTGGATGGAAGCAATCATTCTGATTGTTGTTCTAACTGGTGTTATTTATCTTGTTTCTGGATAATGACTTCACTGTTGTGTTCTGGTTGAAGCTTTGAATTTGATATTGCTTCTATATAGCATCTGAACATAGTGAAGTGGTAGTAGTATCTTTTTGGTAAGATTGTTGGGATCTTTTTCTTGTGTTCGTTGGAATGGTGCTTATTCACCTTGGCTTGTACCTTTCTTCCACATGTGCCATGTTGGAAGATGACAAGATTGTTACCTAGATGGTGAACATCTTGGATGTTGGAGCTGATTTCTTGATGGAGCATGAGAGCATGTTTGAGGTCTATGTGGTTTCCTGGATGGTTGTGATCAGTTGCTTTGTTGGTCAGTGAGTTGAGTTGGATGCCTTGTCTTTCTTGTAGATTGTCTTGTGGACTGTTATATGTTGAATCATGTTGATTGGGTGTCTTAAGTATTGCTGGGTTTGAATTGGTGGAGCTAGTGTGGTACTAGTTTCTGGTTGCTTTAGAGGAGTGCTATGTGATCTTGATCAAATTGAGTTGTTGGAAAATGTGCCACTCAAAATCTTCTGGATGAAACTTTTTGGCATAGCGTTGCTTGACATTCATGTTATGCGGCCGGCCCGGCGGTTTAGTAATCTTGTGTTTTTCCTCGTAAGTGACTTTGTTTTGGCAATTCTTGCGAATGGACCTATCGCGGTGAAACATTCGTTGTAATAACACAATAGAGTTGGAATGTCGGTGATAAGGAGGGTTTGTTATCAAGTTCCTAGTGGATGTCGAGACTCATGACGTATTTGGATCATTAGGAGTAACTCATATGTATTATTGAATGATGTCAGCGATGGTAGGAAAATCTTCTGATATCGGCATGACCTTTGAATCCCTGGCCAATGAGAAATCAACAAGACTTTCTCCTATGCGGCGTATGAGTACTTGGTGACCGGAATCTCTCGGTGAATAAGTCGTCGTATGACTTGAAGGCTTCACTATAAGAAGTCTTGGCAATGGACATTTGTCTCACCAGCGGTGTGGGATGTGTTGGCATGTGACTCCTAGCAAAATATGAAACGGGGTAACCTAGGGAACTGAAGGTAGAGATCTTAGTGACAAGATGTTGAAGCTATCGAGCGAGGATGCAACTAAAGTCATCGGTGTAGCTCTCAGTGCCCGATGAAAGGTCTTGGCGAAGTCAAATGTCTTGCCAACTTGACAAGACATGGGCACTCGGTATGTAGTCTCAGCGAAAGACATAAGTCTTGCCGGCCGGTGAATCGTTAGCAGTAGCGACTTAAGACTTTGGTATGAAGTCTTGGTGAAAGCAATAAGTCTAGCCAATAGGATAGACTCATAGTAACTTGGAACCTGTGGGGTGATGTCTTGGCGAAGGGTGTTTTTCTTGCCGATGGGAATCCTAATGTCAGTATAACTCTTGGCAATTATTTGAAGTTTAGCACAACATGAAGCTCAGTGTGATGTGTTGGTGAAAGACAAATGTCTTGCTAACTCGATATGAAATGTTTGCTCGATGAGAGGTCTTAGCGAAAGACAAATGTCTTTTCGACTGTCGGGTGCTTTGGTGAAACTTGAGGAGACTCTTGCCGATAGATGGATGTTGATAGGAATACAATGGGTTTTGGTATGACTTAAAGGCTCGATATGATCTCTCAGTGAATGAAAAAAGTCTTGGTGACTAAGGAACACTTTGGAATGACTTTTGAGCTTAGATTAATGTCTCATTGAATGGCGATTGTCTTGCCGATGAGAATGTTGAGGTGGATGTGACTTGAAGACTTTAGTGTAATGTTTGGGCAAAGAGCGATAGTCTTGGCAACTGATGAACTCTTGGAAATACCTTGTGATCTTCAATGTGAGGTCTTGGCAACATATTGAAGTCTTGGCAATATCAATAGTCATGACTTGTGGCATCAGGGAGATACGATTAGTGTCTCACCGACATGCGATAGAAGTTGATCATTTGTTGACCATTTGGATAATCGTCCTACGTGGTGTGACCTGGACGTATTATCTTCTATGCAAGGAAGTTGAAACATCTACAATGTTGAGCTGGATGATTCAATAGTTGTGATATGACAGTTGGAAACAAACCAATTCATAGAGCTCATTGAGAAGAAAGCTGGTAAGCTAGAAGTTGAATAGCCAACAAGATGTGAAGGTCGAGAGGCTGGTTGTATGGCTGAGGGGCCTTGAGGCCGGAACAAAGGAGAACAGAGAGCTTCTGATCATGAATCTTGTTTGACTTCTCTTATGTTGATCTGCACTGTATATGTGATGGTATTGTAACAGTATGAAGATCTTTTTAGTTTGAGAGGGTGATCATAAATTGTACAAGGAAATCTGTTGTTACCAGTTGTATCTAGAATGAACAAGATGTAATCTTTGAAAGGCTAAGAGCCTGAAACTATATTGTAAGTTCCTGTTGCTGAATAATACAATGGCTTAAACTTTGGAGAGTGGATTTTTTTACCTGAAAGGGTTTTCCCCATGTAAAATCTTTGTGTTTTGTATTCTATAGCATCTTTCATCTATGTTGTTGATTGCTGTTGAATTTACATGTGTTTCTCTCAGAAGGATTAGTGTGGGAAATAACTATGTCTGTTTCAACTTTAGGACATAGTTGTATGTGTCTTTGAGGCAACCTAATTGAAATGAAAGTTACCGAAGGCAATACTTTATGGAGTTTTCACAAGATAAACTCCCAAATTTCCTTACAATTGCACCCACAAGGTA
This sequence comes from Sequoia sempervirens, assembly GCA_007258455.2. Taxonomy (NCBI): domain Eukaryota; kingdom Viridiplantae; phylum Streptophyta; class Pinopsida; order Cupressales; family Cupressaceae; genus Sequoia; species Sequoia sempervirens. The sequence continues at coordinate 285 of VDFB02290535.1, read as the reverse complement.
TTCCTACATCTTATTTATTTAATCCCTTTTATTTCACATGCATTTCATATTATTTTCTATAAATTATAGAAATATTTATATTTCCTAATTTACATATTGCCTACCAATGGCACATGTTCATTGCACTAAACTTCACATTTTCCTTTGATTTTTGTAGAACATACTCAAGACAAACAATTTTTTTTCACATAAGATAGTAATGTCTTAGTTAGTTATCTGTCATCTTAGCTTATATTCATGAGTACTGTGGATCTTTTAATGACATTAGATCTTCTATGAAGTTAT